>OX031014.1:6472731-6482731 GCA_943736025.1 Tenthredo mesomela
CAAAAATTTTTCTCGAACCAAGAAAATTGGGACAATTTTCTTGGTTCGAGAAAAATTTTTGATTTGATCCGAGAAAATTTCGGTCTTCATTTTTGGACCGCAAAATTGTCTTGAATCAAGTTAACCTTTCTTTCTGTGTATTATATATATATATAGAGCAGGAAAAGCATTTCAGATACTACTATATATTCGTCGAATGACGAAACCTCTTTCGTAAATAACAATAGTATAATGGTATATAGGTAGTGAAGTAAATGAAATAAATTTTCACCTAACTGATAACGAAATTGTATTTTATTTTCCTTATCTTGGTATATAAGTAAATATATATATATGATAAATTTCTGAGAATGTGTATAGTTTATATAGTACATAACGGTTTAAACTTTCATCTAACCGAGGTCTAAACTGTTCATTTTATACGAAACTATAATTTTTGTTGGATTTCGAATTTAAATACTTGCCTGTGGTTTATTTTTTTTTTTTTTTTTTTTTTTTTTTTTTAACAAAAATAATAAAATCATTGAAGTTTTTTTTTTTTTTAATAATTATTCTGAATATAATTCTCGATATAGTGGAAAACATTGTGAGAATTCGCAGTGAAAATTTTCTCAAACAATTTTTCAGCGGTTTTTTTTTTTTCAAAGTTTTTTTTTTTTTTTTTCTTTTTCTTTTTCTTTTTGTTCTAGAAACGAAGAAGAAAAAAATCTACAAGATTTCAATTATTCCATATCCCCGCAAATCTTATAATCAAACTTTGAAAAATATCTGGAAGGGTAATAATTGTCTAATAGCAACACCGAGTTTAATTAATTTAATTTAATTCGATTTGATTTAATTTAATTTAATTTAATTTGATTTAATTTGATGTAATTTAATTCACGTTTATATATAGAGGTGATATTATTCATGTATAGAAAATATAGAAAAAAAAAAAAAAAAAATTAGCTGCAGTTTTATATCACCGAGTTCAATATAGCTGATCAATCAATTATTCTTACAAAGAAAGAAGTAATTAAATTTTAATTACATTTTTTTTTTTTTTTTTGCAGATTTTTAAAAACTTTTTTTTTCTTCCTTTTTTTCAATTTTTTTTTTTTCAATTTTTTTTTTTTTCAATTTTTTTTTATTATTATTGTTATTTCTATGTATCCGGACAGTTTTGAAAATTGTAATTAGACGATAGCGAAAAATGTGCGAAATTTGATTGCGATGTGAAAGAAAAGATAATAATAAAAAATAATTAAAAAAAAAAGTAAGAAGAAATAACCCAGAGATTATATAAGATGAGAGGAAACGGTAGTATAATATCCAACTAATCTACAAGATTAAAATACATTAGATAGAAAATAAAAAAAAATAAAAAAAAAAAATTCCGCGTTTGTTTCGCACAAGATAACAAAAAAGCAGCGTAGTATTTTCATTTAAAGTTTAGAGTTTCGGACATATACATAGGTAAGCAAGAAAAGTAAAAAAAAAAAAAAAAAAACAAAAAAAAAAAACGATACGTAAATGTTCACTGGCTTGTTAATACCATAACAAACAGCTCGGGGTGGAAAAATTTAATTAGCCAGAAGTTGCCTTCGGCGTATTGTTTCAACAGTTAGGTAGTAATTAAAAAGGTGAAAATCAACGGTGCAATATCGTATAAATAATCAGACGTCAAAATTTCGTGTTATAAATTATTTTTTTTATTTTCATTTTCATTTTCATTTTTTTTTTTTTTTTTTTAAATTTTTTTCTCTCGTCTTCATTCGCAGTATCAATTCATTCGATCGCAGATGCCCGACGTCGACATCAACGCAACGTAGTGACGCACAGCACAATCCACTATCATTTATTTAAACAAAGTATTTTTTTTTTTTTTTTTTTTTAATTAATTTATTTATTTATTCATACCTACATACGTGTATAATAAGGACTGGACCCTTGATTTGTCGTTTCTCCGAATATCGAACGGCCAAATCTTCTCTCACCTATATAGTTTCCTCTCAAATTTCTTCCACTTTCGTATTTGTGGCGAATAAATTTATATCCACCTGTCCGCGAAGTTGGGATTATTGAACAACTTTTTTTTATCTCTAATAATTCCAACATTCTATCTTTTTATACGGCGAACGAAAAAAAAAAAATCGGAAGAAAAAAATTCATTTCTTCGATTTTTTTTTTTTTTTTTTTGATTTTTTTTTTTTTTTTTTTTTTCGATATATTTTTTCGATCTCCCAACTTCCGTGGATTACGATAATTAGCTAAATTTCTGGCCCAAAAATGTCCGTGTAATAAAAAGAAAATATATATATACTAGGATGATCCTTAATTCGGTAATTTTCGAAATTCAATGCAAAATATACCAGGTTCCCATCTCAATTCCAAATTCTGTCCCAAAGCCTTGGAAATTTTCAATTTGAATAAAACACGATTTTTATTACTTTGGTGTTATTTCTTACTTCCTATCGCATTATAGTTTCTCTGAATCTGAAACTCCGCACACTTCTTACCTATAGTAGTTAGTATGCGTGAAAAATTGACAAATTTTTAACGACAAAATTTTTTATTTATCACAATTTGAAGATAAGAAATTTATTTTCTTTTTTGGTGCGCTGTAGATTCGAAAATTATATCGTTGAAAATCTGTCGAATTTTCATGAAATACCTATCAACTTTGAGATTTTTCGGAGCTGTACTGAAATAGGAAGAAAAAAAAATTAAAATTGTGTTTTTATTAAAATGGGAAAATTCGAAGACCTTCGGGCGGTACTTAGAATTGAGATAGGAACCTGGGGTATTGGATAAATTTTTTTGTATATATTTCGAGACGTCCTGATCCATGAGAGCATTGAAATTCGAAAATGATAAAATTAAGGGGCACCCTAAAATATCTATAAGCAACTAGGCCAAATTGGATGAAACCGTCTTCCATAAGGCCCTGATATCTGCCTCAGCCATGTTTGCTGGACCGAATAAAAAGTCGCTAGGAAAATTTGGGTTCTGAATAAAGGCCTCCATCCTGACTTGCGTAAGGATCAACGAATTTAACGGCGTCTGTGTTAAATTGACCTTTTTCGCTAGTGTTCCGGTTATGTGGACATCGTCTATCCAGAAATAAGACTCCTTCTGTGCTTCCTTGTATAATAAAAATACGCTATCTGGTGAATAAAGTATCGCCCAACCAGCGCAATAGTCGGGATACATTTTTCCGGAATATTCCAACGGCGATACTCGCCATTTCGAACGCCATGATCTCTTGACCATTGCCATGGTCACGGAATCGCATAAGATTAAACGACGAGCACCCCAAGGAGAGAGTTCGTGGGATAGGAACTCGAGCATTGCTGGTGTGTGCACGAAGACATCGTCGTCCAACTTCAACACGTATTTTGCACCTGCGAGCAGACCACCGAAATCACGGATTTAATCAAAATTCTCGAAATTTAGTAGGTATAGAAAAATAAATGAAGAGGATAAAAATCGGTGGAAATTGAACAGTTGATCCAAAAAATATACTAAGCGATTTCACAGTTACAGAAGACAAAGTGAAATAAATAAAAAGATTTTTCTCCACAGAATTTCGGGTGATATATTAAATCTGGAGCGAGAAGAAGGCCTGCCGGAAAACGTTCTCGCAATTTTCATTTAAATTTCTGAACTCTAACAAGTTGGAGAAATGTTGTGAACTTTCGTTTGAAATCTCGGAACTGGATTGAATTTAATTATTTCTCTGATTTTAGGGGTAGGTAACTAAATCTCGATAATTTCAAGAATTTCACAATTTTTCATTCGATGGTAGTACTATGTCATGAGAAATTCTGTATGCAAAGTTTCGTAACTGACATTTTACCCGATATACTAAAGTAAAAAGGAATTTGAGTTAAAACTAAGACAAGAGCATTTTCGATTTTTGATATTCTTGCTATGTGATGAGAAGTGAAACAGTTTCATCGTGCATCCATGCAGTAGAATGTCTCTATCCTGAAGTATAGGTAGGTATAATACAAAATGTTGGAAATATATTGAAAGTAAAATTTATGGTCTCGTTTCGTGGGATGAAATGTTGTAATAAAAATTCTTGATCAATTGTTGTATAAAAGCAGGAGGCTGTCGAAGAGTTTCAAAGAGAAGAAGATAAAGTTTAAGAATAACATCGTATAAGATGGGTTCGAGCCCGTAACTCGATTGGGAATTTTTATACTCCACTGCAGATCGCGAAGACGTATAGTGGGTATAATAAAATATCTAACTTCCCTTTCCCAAGGAAAGAAAGTCACGTAAGAGATATGGAAAGTGACACAAAACGTCATTCTATACGCACTAAAGTGAACTTGGAATAAAAATTCTTCGAAAACCGGAGTAGTCAGAGTTTCGAATAAGATTCGTATACGTGAAAATGTTTTTGGACTGACTAAACTAGTCGTTAATGAGTTCCGAGATCCGGATCATCAAGGAATGTCAAGGAATAATTGAGCTCGAAAAGCGATTAGGAATTATGAAAATTCCGGTCTGATGAGGATAACGATGAGAGAGTAAAAACGAAAATTGAAAGAATGGAGATAAAACAAAGTTAAAATGTAATTTTCTTACCGGGGCAGTGATACGTGGCCCATTTGAGTGTCATAACATGTTTGTACGTCATATTTCTATATGCGTCGCGAAAGTTTCCCTGTACAATGTCGCCATGTATTCTATCCTCTTCTTCGAGTTTATTTTGTAATCCATCAGCTGCACCAACGAGGAATAATACGATGGCACCAAGTTTCCGTTTACCCCATGTCTCGCGTATGACCATTCTCTTCGGTAAGTTACCAGGTGCGGAATGAATGAGCATAAGCAATAGAGGCCGGGTTTTATTGCACGGATAATGGTTTATTACAAAGCGGAAATTCCTGACGTCGATCAATGTAGTTTCATCATCGTGGGGTAAATCGCTTATAGAATATGCCCTAGGTATTAACGACGTGTTTCCTGGCAGGATCAACTCGTAAGCTGGTGATGGTGCCACCACTGATAAGGGCAATGGTGGACCTGGACATCCGTTAAGTAACCATATCGAAAGACATCCGGTTACTGTTAGGGCTACCACAAAAAGAAGGGTGCATGGCGGCGACCCTGGAGCGTGGAGCCGCCGCTTATCCAGCATGCTAGTGACGTCCTGTCATCTCAGAGATCCTGAAAATGTGAAAAAATAAGAAATTTTATCAATTTTTTTAGTTCATTCATCATTGATCAAATTTAGGTATATAAATTATTACTTAGAATGATCGAGGAGGTAAGATAAGCACGTATAATTCAAGGGTCGAGTATTCGATCGGAAGGTATATATAAACTGACTCTTGTCTGATCAAATGTACGAGGGAAGCACGATTTATACTTTGACAATAAATGATTGATTACCCTTTGACGTTCCTTGATATATTTACGTGTTACACAAGGTATCTGTAATTTTCCCATCTACTATATTAGATATAGGCACCTGTGTTTGTGTTTGTACTATAGATATATGGCACATAAGGTACGGGCTTACACGCAAAAAACAGTGCTGTCGAATTTACTCTATGAGCAGTGAAATATATGGACGGCACTTTTTTGCAGTAGAAATTATCACAATTCTAGTATTGGGTACCAGCGCTGGCGACTTTTGTGTGGATGGTGTGGAGCACTCCACACCCTGGATGCCCACCGTGTGGATATTCCACACCCTAAAGGCCTTGTTTCAAAATTGAAATTTTTTAATGTATTTTGAAAATCTCTTGATAAAGAACAAGTATAAAAAATTTTCCAAAAATAACCACATTATATTTCCCTATAGGGAAATCAACACTTGCGAGCCCCCTAGCAGATTCAAATCTCGACCATATTGATGAATACGTTTATCCTGAAAAACAATATTCGGACTATCGCACTTCGGAAAAACTACTTAATTGAACTTTGAGCAAAAATGTTGTGGGTGCCCCCCCCCCCCCCCCCCCCCCCGACGCCGGAGTTACTCCACACTCTGAAATTTCGTAAGTCGCCGACCTTGTTGGGTACATTGGAGCAAGTGGCATTCAATGTATTATATACGAGTGAATGTTACCACAATTGTGATAATTTCTACTGCAAAAAAGTGCTGTCCATATTATATTTACTGCTCACAGAATAAATTCGACAGCACTGTTTTTGCGTGTAAGTTCCGAATTTGTTTGCGACACGATTTGGCATTTTGGGAAAGCTTGAAGTCTAGAATATTAAAATCCGGGAGTTCCGCAGACCAGCTCGAAAGCCCAAAAATCCAAAAATTTCGAAGTACTTGCAGTAATTCGATTTCCGAATGCGAAAGGTTTTTCCCAATCATTCGCAATTTTTCTTCTTTTTCTTCTTTTTCCCTTCTAGATTGAAAGGGTCGGGTCGAAGTTTCCGATACTGAAAGTTCCGAACGGTCAAAATTCCGAATTCGTTTGAGACGGTTTAGAGTTTCCAGAATCGTTGTAAAAAAAAACTCCGAGTTATATAAAACAAGAATTTCAAGTTTCGGAGATTTTACGTTTGGAATTTTTTCAAATCGCAGCTATCTAGAAAAATACCCTTTCTAAAAAAACTGTGAATCGGTAGCATTCAAATTCGGAATTTTCACCGTAATTCTGCGACTATCAGATTTCGGAACTATTATACGTAACCCCGCGATCCCCAGGCACATAAACTGTACCTATATCGAAACTGTGTTAATAGTTTCCGCGATATTTCAGCGTATACGTACCTAATACGTATACATATATGTGTATCTATGAGCTGAACAGATTGATCTATGTGAGATTACATCAGGTCGTATATCCCTATACGTAGATGATATTCGAATTACTCAATCACCTATATAACACGGAGTATCTCATGAGCCAGAAGATATAGAATATTCGCATCAAAAGCCTATTTAAGCATATAGTGGCTGCAAAGAACTTGGAAACTATAACTGAAGAAAAAGCAGCAAAAAAAAAAAAAAAAAAGGAAATAAATTAAAAGAAAAGAAAAAGTCTGCAGAGTTCAAAGTTTCTACCCACCTAGATATACGTAGAAGTTTTTACGTCTATATCTTCCTACCAATCCTACCTGCGTACTAAAAGTAGAACAAATTGCATTTTCTACTCGGAAAACTCGGAGCCTGTTTCCCGACAACCCTCATCCTTTATACACCCTAAAAACCATCAGGATTCTAGCTTCTTTTTCCCGGTATATACCTTGACGTGGTAAATTCTGTTCACTACGTACCTACCTACCTACATCGGCTATATTATCAATTTACAAACCCTTGTTGGTGCGGGTGGTATGCATAGTTGCCCGCAAGTATCCCTTTGCGCATACGTAACACATAGCTTGGTCTTAAAGGTTACTGCAGCAGTTCTAGTAGTTAGGAAAATTCCTAAACTATTAACACTATGCTGATATTTTTAGCATTTTTAGCATTTTTTTGTATCTTTTATTTTACGATAATTAACTACTATGAAATGCGAAACGGATAAAATTATACTTAGAATCGTTTCTCTATATGTTAGGTATTAGGGTAAGGTGGTCTAAGATTGCGCACTTTTTCTATGATGGTCTGTATTTCAGTGAATAAATTTGTTTTTCAATGAATTATTTCTTAATAATACTCCTTCATAATTCAGGTACAATAAATCACAGTGTAAAATAAAACTTTGTTCTTAGTTTGGTCACAATAATAAAAAAAATGATGGTGTGTAAGAGTGCGCAAACACGGCGATAAGATTGCGCAGTCTAACAAATCACTTACAACTAAATATTAAGAAGTGCACTTCTCGTGGCACCATTCGGCACAAGAAATGCACTCAATCCGATCGTCAACGATTGCGGTTCTTTATATATTTTTTCGCATCCATTTTACTTTTTCGTTCTGATCAAGTGACTATATAGTTTTCGGTACAGGGCTACAGGCAATATTGAACTTATTGGAACTAATATTAGAATTGATAGCATGTCAGATAATGTCTGTGATTGTGTCTCTGTGTAAAAGCGTCTTCGGTATAAAAGTGTCCTATTGTTAAATGACGATATTCCAGTTATTCTTGCACATCTTAATATACTGCGCACTTTTACACTGCAACTATTTGCTATCTATGGGCAATGATCCCATCATGTGACAAACTGATAAAGAGGTACACCTATCTGGCGGGTTCAGTATATATATTTTGAATACTTATTAATCAAAAAACCAAGAAAAATCTTGATGAATATATGAGTTCAGTGCATCTTCCAAAATCATGAAATATTTTAGCAAATCGGAGAAATTATGACAAACTCATCTGGAGTCCGCTATTTATGCCATTATCCGAATCTTTTTTTACCGTAGCGTGTGCACTTAAACAGACGTACCTCCTTCGAACCAAATAGCAAACTAGGTACATTTTAAACGCGGATATATAATATCAGAAGAATGAACAAATCCGGATACGGTCACGCGATGAAATAGTTACTGTAGGGTATAGAGGTATTGTTTTTATCAAGTATTTCCATCTAACCGTCATTAAAAAAACCGTGTAGATTATTCTCAGGTGAACGTTCGATTTTTAATATTGGAAATAGACCGCCGCTAAATATCAGTGATTTAGTAAAACCGCAGAGAATCTTGAATACTGATACGTATCAAAAAATGGGGTGACTTGGTTTTTTTTTTTTTTTTTTTTTTTCTATCAAATAACAAGCATCTAGAATTATACATACATACATCACTGGCGATTATGATCAGAATATGATTTCTGTATTCTTCAAACGAATATTCTAGCGGAGGCGTTAATTTATTATACATACTTCTCATTATTAATGTGTGTACTCTGAAATGGCGAGACTATAATTTACTGCGCGTAAACAGGATATACAAATAAGAAAGAATTTCATGACTCAACATGCTGATGCGATGGAAACGACAAGTTTTTTTTTTTTTTATATATATATCGACAGCTTAATAACATAATCCCGTAAGCGCCAAAAATGGCCTATTTTTCAAACAATTTCTAATAGACGCGAAAATTTTTTTGGCGCAACGTCTGTCAGTTTGCGAAAAATTTTTTTTTTGGTGCTTACGTGACTATGTTATTGGGCTGTCGATATATATATATATATATATATATATATATATATAATTCAGGTACATATACTAGGTCTGTACCTATAGATTTATTACGTGTGTATGGGCGCGCGGATATATAAAATAAAAATAAAAAACCAAAAAAAAAAAAAAAAAAAAATTAGACATAAATTTCTTACCGCATAGAACGTATTGTATATATTTTTATATATGTATGTATATCAGCATAGGCATAAGTATTCACCTGTACCAAAAGATTTCGAGTTCCTTGAATTATTCTTACGGATTTGCGTCACCGCAGCTGGTGGTGGTATTGATCAGAGACCAAAAAACATGAAACCTGCACCACGTGCGGTGGCTATCAAAGTACGAAAACACATTCTAGCAAGCTTTCGCTAAGGGTTGTCGCATGTATAGTATAGGTATTTCTCGCTTTGGAATATCTTTCGCTTTGGAAAAACTACGCAATTGACGGGGGGGGGGGGGGGGGGGGGGGGGGGGGGTACATATGCGTGTACATACCGAGAAGTTTCGTGGACGCGGAACGCTAGGGGTACCAACCTGAAATTTTTGCTATTCCATAGGCGTAGGTCATACAGTAAACTGCAGCAGCAGTTTGGTAACTTACTAGATGTTTCTAGTAAAATCACTAGAGATCACTAGAAATCTAGTGATCATTGGTCACTAGATTTCTGGACTAGAAATCTAGTGACTAGATTTCCAGTGATTTCTAGTGATCTTACTAGAAACATCTAGTAAGTTACCAAACTGCTGCTGCAGTTTACTGTATGACCTACGTCTATGGAATAGCAAAAATTTCGGGTTGGTACCCCTAGCGTTCCGCGTCCACAAAACTTCGCGGTATATGCGTTCAGGATGTTGAAAATGAAACACATTTTCGGGGATTGTGAGAACTGATGAGGTAAATAA
>OX031014.1:6487731-6567731 GCA_943736025.1 Tenthredo mesomela
TAATATATAAGACAAAAAATAAACTGACGTAAAGAAAAATCTCGAATATAAAAGAGGCGATAATATTAATCGGCGCATAAATTACACTGGTCTGCAACGAAATCCTCCTTCAAAAAATTTCCTTCATAAATATGAAGATTTTAATACTCTAAATCTATTCCCGTTGGCCGATTTTTTCTATCACGTCTAGATTTTTCGATATGAATTTTTTTTTTTTTTTTTTTTTTTTTTTAATTTCATAAATTTAGGTTTTTTTCATTTGTTTTGTGCGTCAACATGAAAAACAGTGTATATATACATTAGGGTGTGCCAAAAAAAAAAAAAAAAAAAATTCAAACGCACATTAACATTCCGGTAGAGCATCTCAAATAGAATATCTCAGCCAAATATGAGCTCTTAATATTGATATTTAGAACTGCCTAACTCAGTTTTCCCATTTTTGATTTAAATAACACGTGAAAAAAAAAAATCGGAAAATTTTCGAATTGTTTTTTTCTCATAACCGGCTTGATTTAGAAACTTTCTGAATATAGATTCTTATAGGAAATTTCACGCTCTACAAAAAAGTACTGAGATAGAATTTTCCTAACTCTCACCGATTAAGAGATATTCGCCTATAAACATTGAGTCGTAGCGTCATAGAGTCATACGACTCTGGGAAAAACAATTTATTTTTCAACCGCGCATCAAAATTTCGGTAGAGCATCTCAAATAGAACATCTCAGCCAAATATGAGCGCTTAATATTGATATTTAGAACTGCCTATTTTAATAACTAAAATTAGTAACTGAAATTAGTTACGAAATTAGGCAGTTCTAAATATCAATATTAAGAGCTCATATTTGGCTGAGATATTCTATTTGAAATGCTCTACCGGAATGTTGATGTACGTTTGAATTTTTTTTTTTTTTTTTTTTTTTTTTTGCACACCCTAATACAAAATAGGTTTTAGCGAGTTGTAAGAAAAAGAAGGAAAGTGCCGAAAGTGATTTTTATGGTAGTAGGTACATATGTATGCGCATGCGCAGTATTCGCTACAAAGTAAATTGAATCTTATCACCATAATGAGATAATTTACTGATATTTTTATAACCTGTGACTGTAAAATTATCATTTTTCACTGTAAACCGTGGACCGTGATATTTTTTCACTTTTTTTTATAATTGTTGTTTTACTTTAATAATATCGTTTTTTAATTAAATTGACATTATATGAAAAATCTATGTGCTGTACTTATATTTGCATGTAAAATTCCGTGTTTAGAGCACAAAATATGATGAACTCATATGCATGAAAACAATAAGGAGAAAAAAAAAATTCTTTTTTTGCAGACCAGTATGTTATTATCATAAAATAAATATTTCGCGTAAGTCTTAATATCTTATTATAATAAACGAAAGAAAATTTTTTTTCACAAAAATATGTAAAATTCATCACTTTATTAAAATCCCACGAAGCGACTACAATTTGACCGCGAAATTATTCGGGGAAATTTCACCCCCTTTTGCCCTTTTTTTTTTTTGTTCCTCTTCTCTCTTTCTCTTTCTCTTTCTCTTTTGCTCCATTTTGAATATATACTACATATATATATATATACCTATATGTACACAGAGTTGGTAATTAGATCCTGCGCAGGATCCTTCCACCTTCATTGAGGTACGAGAATTACGCTCTGTTAATTTTCTTTTTTTCGTTTTTTTTTTTCTTTTTTTTTTCTCTTCATGAATTACAACGATAAACATGAACATGTCGCGTGTATAGACGCGGTTTAAAAGTGAAAAATAACCGCTGAAAGTAAATATGTATGTATATGAATATATAATGCGGAAGAGAAGAGAAGAGAAGAGAAGAGAAGAGAAGAGAAGAGAAGACGGAAAACGAAGAACTGAGGTAAGTATATGGACTGAGTTTCCGCCTATTTGATTTTCTTGGACCTTCAGGGGTCTGGATTTTCGGAGTTCGTCAACGTTTCTGAAAACTCTCAATCCTCTCGAACGAATTCGGAATTTCAACCCTTATAATATTTAATCGAAAAAAAAAGAAGAAAAATTGCGTTTGATTGGTAAAAAACCTTTCGCGTTCGGAAATCGAATTATACTGCAAGTACCTTAAATAGCTTGCAGGTATATATAGTATAATTTCTCGAAAATTCTCTCGTATACGAGAGAAATAAGAGTTTTCAATCTTATTTCATCCCTCGGTTCTTCCTTCTCCGAATCTCCTGGGTGGGAGGACTTCTCCATTTGTCACCGACACTCAACCTTCTACAACTCCTGCAGGAAGCTATCCCTATATATATATAGGACGAAGACGAAGAAGAAGCACGAACGAGATGTACATATAGAGACGAATTTGTCCGGCTTTAAATTCGACGAGGATGTATAGAGATAAAAATATAAAACGACGTATAACACGTGATATAACATCGATATTATTCCATAGAGGTATATTCGCGGAATTGAACGATATGGAAAATTCGATAATGAATAAAAAAAATATATTACAATAAATAAAAAAAAAATAAAAAAAAAAGGATCCGAGATTAAAGTAGGAGGAAAATTTTATCGCTTTGAATTATTAAAAGAAAATTTAATAAATTCGGAAAGTTTTTCCTAAATTAAAAGAAGGAGGAATGCGTTTATCAGACTTGACGCGTTTCTCGCGGTATGCGAGCAAATCAGCTGACAATGATAATTATTATAAAATAAAAAAAATAAAAAATAAAAAAAAAAAGATTCAAATTATTGCGAATGAAAAAACTAAGAATCTATACTTTATATTATATACACGCGAATATATCTACTACATAGTATTTATCGCGAATCTTATTTCTGATATAGGTAATAATAAGTCTGCAAAACTTTGAGAGATTGAATGATAAGTATTATAAGTTTACATAGCACTATATACTATATGTATAAGAAGAAACGAACAAGTTTTTTTAAATCGCGGAAAGTTTGATATTAAATAATTTGGGTCAACTTCGCAGAATACTTCGATAAGCGAAAAAAAAAAGAAATATAATAAAAAAAAATAAAAAAAAAAAATAAAAATAAAAACGGATAATTTTATTTCTCCGAATTCTTGCGATAAATGATATAGGTACTAAAAATTGTATATACTTAGATTTGCTATTCCGAGAAAGAGATGAAACGCGTTTTCGATATTCTGAATAAATGATTAATTTCATTAAATCGTAATAATTTTCGAAAACGTTCAAGTTTGGAACATTATTAAAATTCTGAAAAGTTGCGGTATGCAGAAAGGCAAAAACTCCGAAAATTCAAAAATCCGAAAATTTCGGTCTATATATTCCTCAGGATGTGAAGACCAAAGAATAGTTCATTCTAATCGAGACCCTCTTTACGGAAACCCATTTTATCTTACTTTAATCGATAACTTCAATGAAGTTCATGATATCATAAATAAATTGATAGGATAATTTTGAAACCATTTTTTCTCAAAAAGTAAATGTCGAGTTGATTAATTTGATTTATTGCTTTCGATTCGATTACTACACCCCAAGTAATAAAACAAAGAATTCACATGCGTGAATTTCAAGTTTCGGAGATTTTGCCTTTCGGATTTTCAGCTTTCGGAATTTTAAACCTGCTACGTGTTATTCGTTTGAACGTTTTTCAAATCAAGCTATATGTATGTAGACTTCCGGGAAAATACCATTTCTAAAAAACCGTCAAGCGCTAGTAGTACCTATTCAAATTCGGATTTTTTTTTTTTTTTTTTATAACGTATACGAGACTTTTAAAATGAGCTTTTCAATTAATTTTTAGAGTAATTTTTTAACAACTATATAAAATATATTATATAAATATTAGGGTGTTTCATTTTTAGGCAATATTTTTTTTTTCGATGGCATACCAGAGAATCTTATACTTTATAAAAAATAAAAAATTTTGCCGCCTGGTAAAAGGTTTTAGGTCTAATAGTGGCTTAGCTCATTCAAAAATTCGATTTCCCATCTAAATAACACAGGAAAATTTTTTTTTTTTTGTTTAATTGAATTTTTCGTTGTTAAAAATTTTTTTTTCGAAAAAACCTTCATATAACTTTTGAAGGAAATTAAATTCTCTACAAAAATGTCTCTGTGGTCGAAGACCGTACAACCAGTAGTTTCGAAGTTATAGCGAAAATTGTTCATGTTTGACGCGCTATAACTCCGAAACTACTGGTTGTACGGTCTTCGACCACAGAGACATTTTTGTAGAGAATTTAATTTCCTTCAAATACTATACGAAGGTTTTTTCGAAAAAAAAATTTTTAACAACGAAAAATTCAATTAAACAAAAAAAAAAAAATTTTCCTGTGTTATTTAGGTGGGAAATCGAATTTTTGAATGAGTTAAGCCACTATTAGACCTAAAACCTTTTACCAGGCGGCAAAATTTTTTATTTTTTATAAAGTATAAGATTCTCTGGTATGCCATCGAAAAAAAAAATATTCCCTAAAAATGAAACACCCTAATAAATATCGATATATTGGTAGGAAAAAAAAAAAAAAAATTAATAATCCGGCGAAGACAGAAATATGTGTCGACAAATTTTGAAAAAAAAAATACTTAAACCAATTTCAGTTTTATTATTCCAACGCACCCTTATTATGTATTCAATGTAGTTATACGTATACGAGTATCAAAAATAGGCGAAAAAGTGGAAAGTTCACGTTTGCTAAATTTGTATGCATCCCACACAGTATACAGTAAATCTCTAGGGCGGTAAAAATTTTTTTTTTTTTTTTTTCTTAAACTTAACAATAAAAAAGAACTTATGTAAAATTGTTCTAATCGGTCGCTTATATAATTTAAATTTTTCTGTTCTAATCGTAAAAAAAAAAAATTCTTCATTCTATAAGACCAGCTACCTAATTTGTTGTTTTTTTAATTTCTCTTTTTTATTTCTCATTTTGTTATATATATATATATATATGTATATAAGATAACGAAATTCTGAACGAACTGCGACTGCAGATTATACACCTTTAAATTGCTAAATTCAGTTTACATGAAAACTTTAGCCCGTTAGGTAATTAGGTACTTCTAATTTCTACAATATAAAATTAGCATTAATTTACATAAGAAAAGTCCCTCGCGGTGTTACTGCTGCAAATATGAAAATAAACCATTTTAGACCACACTTTTATTACTACGCAACCGTGGTACATATACCTATAATATCAGTTGCAAATTATTTTCGCGAATTATTGCGGTAAAATTTTGACAAAAAACAGTTTTGAATTTTTTTTTTTTTTTATTTATTTTGATTTTGAAGACGAAAAAAATGCTTCTTTTTTTTTTCTCTCTTAATTTCGCCGAAGTTCACTATACTCGATAAAGAGCCATAAAATATTTCGCTTTATATGTTAAGTATATCCGATACCAATCCATTTACTACCTCTCTTTCTTTATACGTGTTATAGCTATAAAAATATAAGGAATTAGGAAATGGAAGGAAATAGGTATAGGTATGTATGTCCAAGAACCAACACGAAGGTCCTAATAGCCAAACTTCCGGTATAAATATAACTATATATAACTATAAATATACACGTATGTTATATGTATGTATGTATGCATGTATATATACACCTGAGTATAATATGTAGGCGAAATTGCAGAACAAAGTTTCACAACGTCGATTTTCGTTTACTTTATGTATAGTAGGTATATAGGTACAGCTATAGTGTATTGCGAATCGCGTGCCTAACCGTTACAGCTGCGCACTGTCTGATTAGAAAAATTATAATCTACCTAACGATTACTGAGGTCGTTTCATCTCCCTGATATTATTAAACGGGAGTGACTTTTTTTTTCTTTCTTTCTTTCTTTATTCCTCTTCCTTTTTTTACATCGTTTTATATATAAAACGGATTAAAATAACGTGAAAAATGAAAAAAAAGAAAAGAATCGAAATTTTAGTAGATAATTAATATAAACATTAGACCGGTTCAAAAAAATCGACTAGACTTTTTTTTTCAATTTTCACGTTGAAATACTTTCGGGGAGGGGGGGTGAAAAAAAATGCCTGTTAAAAGCGGAGCTCTTAATATTAAGATTTAGCGGTCGCTCATCGCGGATTTCTATTTTCCATTTAAATAGCATAGGAATTTTTTTTTTTTTTTTTTTTTTTTTATATATAATTTTGTAGCTCACAAACCAATGAACAAATCCAAATGACTCATACATATTTTCATAGGAAATTGAACACTCTACAAAAAGCTTCTCTTATCATTTTTTGATAAATTAACTCTTTCCAAAGTTATTCAAGCTCAAATTTCAATTTATAGATGAGTTAACTATTTTTTTTTTTTTTTTTTTTGTGATTTTTTTTCCACAATGATAGATACATTTTTTTAGAGTGTTCAATCCCCTATCAAAATATGTAAGAGTCATTTGGATTTGTTCATTGGTTTGTGAGCTACGAAATTCTGAAGAAGAAAAAAATAAAATTCCTATGCTATTTAAATGGAAAATAAAAATCCGCGATGAGCGACCTCTAAATCTTAATATTAAGAGCTCCGCTTTTAACAGGCATCTTTTTTCACCTCCCCGAAAGTATTTCAATGCGAAAATTGAAAAAAAAAAAAAAGAATAGTCGATTTTTTTGAACCGGTCTAATGAACATACAGAGAATAAATATTATTCCGATATACAATATAGTTTAATTTATTATTCGAATTCTTCTAAGATAGAATAATTATTGAAATCGGTAAAATGAAAAAAAAAATAAAAAAAACTTCATCAAGTATGAAATAAATTTAATCAAAGTAGGTATTGATTTTTGTTGTTTAATAATTATTATAAATTAATTATTATTATTATTTTTTTTTTTTTTTTTTTTTATACAAATTTCTGTAGATTAATTATGGCGTATAATTATTATAATATACTGCAAGTGACATGTGATACATAATATAGGTATTGACTATTGGTATGTCATATAGGTATAGATATAGATTGAATCAACGCGAGCTGACAAGCTTTAGATAGAAATTAAGTTAGTTAGTTAGTTAGTCAGTTAGACTCTTACGAAGCCACTTTTATGGGTAATATACTTGATTCAATTTTCCTTCAAGAAAATATATCTTCCTTCTAATGTAATAGTAGAAAAAAAAAAAAAAAAAAAAAAAAAAAGACAATTTGTGCAACGAATTAATTCAACCTTTTTATTTCGCACAGGGTCTTTGCGACATATCTAGGTATACCTATGCGTATACCTACATTGACGCGGAAAAAATTTAACGAGCTGTTCTACCCTAGTAAAAACAGAAGAAAACGTCACATGCTATAGCAATAAATAAATAAATAAATAAATAAATAAATAAATAAATAAATAAATAAATAAATAAATAAATAAATAAATTGAGAGAATAAAAAAGGAAAAAAAAAAATACTGCACGTGATTTGAATCGCGTTTCAAATAATTGTATATAATCAATTTGTAAAATTCTGATAAAATGAAATGATAACTCCGCTATAGAAAATTCGCTCCCAAAAAAAAAAAAATGAAGAGAAAAAAAAAATCAATCATTTTTTCCAAAGCTTGCGCGCTATAATCATAAATTTGTATTATATAGCAATACCTATACTTTTCGCGATGTATATATTAGTACCAGCGCCGTGCCTAGGCATGGGCCTACGGGGCGCTGGCCCAGGGCGCCATCACGAGGGGGGGGCGCATTTAAGCTCACAGTTCGTTTCTTTTTTTTCATTTCATTTCGTGCTTTTCAGATTCTATTGAATATATTTCGTTATTAAATATGAAGTTGAAGTTCGTAACATTAACGTAACACAATTTTCGGAAGAAATTCACTATTTCATGACTCAAACGCTGTTACAGTTGCCAAATAGGCGAAGTAAGTGTGTTTTACTCGATTCGGGAAATGATAGACCGTATTTTGCTTTTTACGAACCGTTCAAGTCATGAAATCAAGAAATTTTTCTGAATTATTTTGTTGCGTTAACGTTACGAACTTCAACCTCATTATTGAATCGTAATCTGACAGGCTGTATTTGTGACCACAGTGTAGGTATACGTAGACCGTGGTAGTTTGTAGTTGTTTTTGTTTCCCCTACAGTCTTCTGCTCGCACAGGGCCTCGCAAATCGGTCAAACTGTGGTGCTAGTGTTCAGTTTCAAATTGAAACTTTTAGTGACATCTGTATTAGATTGCGTTTGAGTATATTTTTCAGTATGCGCCCGTAAAAAAAATGAATTAGATCAAACTTTGTCCAGTAAGATCTGAATTTTGGAAAAAAAAAAAATAGATCTAAACAGATCTCCTGATATCTATTTCAGATCTTTGTAGATCCATCCCTAGATCTTGTTCGCTCTAGACAGATCTCAGAAGAATTTTTCTAGATTTTACTAGATCTAGCTAGATTTGAGTAGATCTAAACGGATCTCCCAAAATCTATTGAGATATAATTTTTTCCAAAATTTAGATCCAACTAGATCAAATTCAATCAAATTTGATCCAATTTGATGTAATCCATTATTTCCGGGGGGGAATTTGTCTTCATACTGCCCAGGGCGCGAAATCGTCCAGGCACGGCGCTGATTAGTACACGCAGAGAATAAGTATACGAAGCGCTGTCGTACTACTGGTATAGGTCGATTAACTTATCGCGGACTTATGAGGTCTAGTACTATGAGTACGGTAACCATTGCCACACTTGTGAGAACGGTTACCATATACTTATAGTACGAGATCTCAGAAGTCCGCGATAAGTCAATCGACCTATACCAGTATATGACAGCGCTCCCTATATTTATTCTCTCTGTGTATAATATATAGTATACCTACAATCTGTGGGCGTTACATATAATAGGTATGTGAAGAAAAAAAAAAAAAAAAAAAAAAAAAAAAAGCAGAAGAACGTATAAGAAATGAGAGAAAAAAAAAAAAGCAAATTGATAAAAAAACAATTTTTATATCGCATATTTTTTGCCAGAATCATTCGTGCAGAATAAAGTGATGGTACCTAAATCACCTCTTCTTCGGTATAGGCAAAGAAAAATAATAACGATCTAACCACCCACGCAGTTGTTCGATCAAGTGTTATCCCAATTTTCCCTTCTTCTTCTTCTTCTTCTTCTTCTTCTTCTTCTTATTTTTATTATTTTCTTTTTTTTTTTTTTTCTTTTTCATCTCTCCTAGCTTGTTATATATCTACTAAAAATGGAAAAAAAAAATCCTATATCTTACGAACCCCACTTCCGGCCATCTGTATATATGTACATAATATGTGTCTATATACTGTATACGTATGTATACATAATATATTAATATATACACTATATATACAATACGTCTGTATATAATATATGGGGTATTCCACGTGAAATCGACCTGACCAAAATCGGTTCAAACTTTGAAAAATGTCGATTTCACGTGAAATACCCCATATATACTCTTTACGGATCTGTCAGCTAGAGGAAAAAAAAAAAAAAAAACTTATCATTCGAAGATATTTTACTGTTATATAAGGAAAGTGTGTGAAATATTAATTAAGCTAAACAGCGAGTTTTTATGGAAGTACATATATAGTACTACATATTATATAGAACGTTTTCCATTATTTTAATCGTTTCCTTGTACTTCCATAAGTATAATTGGTATAAAAAGTTTTTTTTTCTTTTTTTAGGTTTTTTAGGTTTTTTTTTTTTTTTTGTGTTTCTTCTTTTTATTAGATGTATACTACGTACAAGTGAGAAGACAGAATACAGAACGAAAACTGACACTTCGCTTAGAGGTCCGTGAAATTACATATAAGGTTTAACGAAAAGGATCCAATTTCGTTTCGTTTCGTTTCGTTTCGTTTCGTTTCGTTTCGTCTCTGTGAGGGGTGCTGGTGTTTTCTCTATCCCCTCATATATCCTTCGGCATTTAGAAAACTACGGATATCATATATATGTATATCTATACACACTAAATGCAACAAATTATACTGCAGCTTTCAAATTTAGCTTCTTTTTTTTTTTTTTTTTTTTTTTTTTTTTTTTTTTTTTTTTCTTCAAAACAGATGTAGTAGGTATTTCTCTAAGAAATTAGTTATACTAGGTATAATATAGTAATGATTTGTGGCCTGATTCTTCGTTCGAATAAAGAGAAAGAATAAAGAAAGGAAAAAAAAAAAAAAAAAAAAAAAAAACAGGAAAAAATCATTAGTTTTCAGAAATGTGAAATTATATATAATATTATATATATATATATATATATATATATATACAGATTTGATTTTCTCGTACCTATATTTCTGTATACACCCCAATGTAAACATATATAAATAAAACATATATACCTAAATGAAACATATGTGTATATATGAATGCAAATATTTATATATACGACGATATAATGGATTAGAACGGAACGGAACTGAACAAGTTACGATATAATATGAGAGGATTGGGGAAACACGCCTGTCTCATATTTCAGAAAGATATATATACTAAAACCAGACTGGTAAGGGAGTGGTTCAATCAGACTAATTCTGTCTCAAGTCTGTGAGAATTTTAATTAACTTTAACAGCATACTAATGAAAAGTATATAAAGATAGTAAATTTTACTATATAGGGTGCGATACAATATGGGTATAATAATTATTATTCGTGTTAAGATTATGCTATACGAGAGAATATAAAATAAATATAATTCTTTAATTTTCGTTATTATTATAGTTATTGAATATAATTATATCACCCATATAACGAATCTATTCTATAAATAAAACATCGCTAAATATTATTTAGCTCCTAGTATAGTAGATGACATCATCATACCACACCACATGTCTTAAGGGGACCAGTACAGCGACTTTTCGAGAAAGGATCATAGTCCGAAATGAATTTATTTCATAACCAAAGTTCATTTCACATCAAAATATATATTTTTTTTTTTTTTTCAAAATCATGTGTCTTAAAGATTTCAGAGCACCGTTGGACCGATTCAGGTTATCTTGAATTCATTTTCTTCAGAAAACAAATCCTCATCATGTGAATGTAGGAATTTTGAAAATTTTTCGTTTTTGGCCAAGTTATTTAAGAAATGAGTGATAATAATTTTTACAAATTTGGTAAATTGATCATAACTTATGACGTAATTTTTTATTTTCAAATTCCTACATTCACATGATGAGGATTTGTTTTCTGAAGAAAATGAATCCAAGATTACCTGAATCGGTCCAACGGTGCTCTAAAATCCTTACGACACATGAATTTGAAAAAGACAAATATTTTCATGTGAAATGAACTTTGGTTATGAAATAAATTCATTTCGGACTATGATAATTTCTCGAAAATTCACTGTACTGATACCCTTAAATAGATTCGTAATTAAACCCAACGTAGCGTAGGGCATAATAGGCATATAGCTAAACGTCTATACTATATCTATACGCAACGCTCTTCTTCAATATACCTACTTATATACAGAGCGATTCTCTGAAAAAGTAACGCACCTAAAAGTTAGTCCAAGCTTGAGTAACGCCTGCATTGAGCAGCAACAAACATCGACGATTGGCTTTTATTTCCCATACATAGATGAATAAAATTTAATCGTCGATGTTTGAGCTGTTCAATGCAGGCGCTAATCGCGCTTGCCGCCTACTTTTGCTACCTTTCATTACTTTCCAGAAAATCGCTCTGTATATACAGACACTACGTTACCGCGACTCCCATCGCAACAGCTGCTAACATAAATATGTAATACATACTTTCCGTTCGTCACGAAGCGGACTTGACGATACATAGCTGAACTCATGCTTAAAATTAGAGACTTCGTATATATATATATATATATCTACGCGTAGGTATAGAAATCTTATAGTGATTAAAAAATTGTAGTATAGAGTTTAAATATTACTACTACTTTTTTATTTTTATTTTTACCATTTGTACGATCCTCATACCTACTTGGTATTATACAGCTGAATCAGCAGAGTAAGAATTTAGGGTAAACCGACCAGTGAATGACCATTTTCACACAAAGTATATCTGTATATAGTGATTTTAACATGCTGGCCATTCACTGGTTGCCGTTCCTTAACGGTTTACCCTATATTCCGTAATATTAATTCGGAGAATTCTGACTTGGGTAATATATACGTGCAGTGCAGTATTCTAACAGCGTGGGGGTCGTCGACGCGCTCTCTCATTGACCGCAGTCACTTTAGTATTAAGAATAAACTACGATCATAAAAGCTATTTAATTGAAACCGTGAATTGAAATTGATACACAAGCCACACACGCTATGCAATAAACTTAAAGTCATTTGTTACTTCGTGATCAATTGCCACAATGGAATTAGAGAGGAAAAATAATAATAATAATAAAAAATAGAGAACAAAACATATTATGAATACGCATACGACCTTCGAGTTCAATATTTCGACTCATATATATATATATATATATATACAATTCTCTTTCTATTTAATAGAATGTCACGCGAGCAAGAGAGCTGTTTGAGTAATATGATATTGCTCACGGTTATACCTATTCATATTACTACTATACTAGGAGGAAGTAAGATTTGTTTAATTTTCATTATTTTCTTTACCGACAGAACCACATTCAATCATATCAAAGTTCAAGACCATAATTCCAAGGTTCAAAGGCTACATTATTCTAAACTTCCCACTCAACGATACTTATAAAGTCTTTACTATAGTATATATCTATCTATCTCTCTCTCTCGCTCTCTATCGTATAAAATTTAATCCAATTATCATATCTACGCGATGTAAATCACTGACGTAAAAATGAAACAAAAAAAAAAAAAAAAAAAAAGAATAAATTAGAGACTCGATTTTATCAGTTAATTTATTACTATAGTAATACTACGCGATGTATTTTTCTTCAATTTTCTTTACACAACTAAGTAGTATTACAATTTGTGAAATTTAATTCACTGCCTACTATACTACTTTTTTGTTGTTTGATGTATAGAAGTAGAGCTGAAGCTTCGTGTTCTTAAATAGACCAACGAAACCTACATAATATACATATGTGACTCTGCTGAACTCACTCCGGGTCGTTGACTATAGATACACCAGCTTGAAAGAATACTACTGCGAGAAAGCATACCAACGCGTTTCACGCGACTATGGTGCTGCTGCTGTATGCTGCTGCAGCAGCTCGTTCGGAGTAACGAACGGAGTAGGTACCGACCTAAACCTAAACCCGGTTTAGTGTATAGTTGTAGAAATCTGTTACGAACCATCTGTTATAAAGTTATATTATATTACAGTTCGATCGAACTTATACCGAGAGAATTACTGTTTTATTTAGTATAACACGTCGTACGATTTATGACGACTCACGTCGACGATCATCATAAGATATAGATATAAAAAAAAAAAAAAAAAGAGAAGGGAACCCCTCTAGGGCGGTGCGGCGGTTACCTGGCCCGTGGTTCTCTGCTCTGTATATATTCGACGACGGGCGTATCCAGAGACTGGATGCTGCTGGCTGTGCCTCTTCGTTTCTCTCTACTCTTCGACTCGCCTCGCTATGCTGTGCTGTACTGTGCTATGCTATGATGTGCTGTGCTGTACTTCTTCTCTTCTCGCAGTCGGTCTTCTCTCACTTATTGATTGCACTCCTCGTGCCCACGAGGCTTTCAGCAGCACTTATAGTAGCTGTACGTACGATACACGGGGTACAGCGTTGTATTATTATTTAATAATTAAAGAATATAAATGTAGTTTATATTCTTAGGTATATAATTTCTACCTGTGTAATAATAATGTTAACAGTATTTTGTTTTGTTTTGTTTTCTTTTCTTTTCTTTTTATTTATTTATTTATTTATTTATTTATTTATTTATTTATATTTGATGTATATATAAGATTTATATATATAAGAGCCGTTTGTCTCTTTAGATTGTAAACTTATATAATTATAAATAAATAAAATGTATAAACTGTCACAAACACGCAAACTACACGAGGAAAAATATACATATACAGATACAGATAAGTCAAACTACCATTAACACACGTTCGACCAGAATTTTAGACGCGTATCCGCCTCGACGCGGGCAACGACTGACGCCCCGGCGCCGCGACGCTCACCGCCGCGACACCAGCGGCAACTTCGCGCTGCGGCGACGACGCGAGCCGTTTTGTTTTCTATACTCTATACGTTTATAGATATACAATCCACATATATTTAACTTTATATTATTTTTTTTCGGCATAGGCATTGAAAAGTCACTTTTTTACGCCTGTTTTCGATCCACAAAGTGTCACTTTATACGGTTGATTTCAGAACTGCCATATAAAGTCTTTATACGGCAGTCTGGATGCGCAGTACGAAGTGCGCATTCCAAAGATGCCGTATAAAGTCTTTATACGGCAGTCTGGATGCGCAGTTCGAAGTGCGCATTCCAAAGTTGCCGTATAAAGTCTTTATACGGCAGTCTGGATGCGCAGTACGAAGTGCGCATTCCAAAGTTGCCGTATAAAGTCTTTATACGGCAGTCTGGATGCGCAGTTCGAAGTGCGCATTCCAAAACTGCCGTATAAAGTCTTTATACGGCAGTTTCGATGCGCGGTTCGAAGTGCGCGACAGATCGCACCATAACCTCACTCTTCGTCTAGTGAATCTCAACAGGCGTCAAAGTGACTTTTCATGCCTATTTCGAAAAAAATACAGTATGGGGCGCACCCGTAAACCGTTTTTTACTCGAATAATGATTTCAGGACGAGCTAAAGGCGAGCTAAAGGCGAAAAACACTTGGTTTACGGGCATGCCACATAATATACTATTATTGACATACACTATAACAATATTGGGCATCACACAATGTATACGCATATACAGCATTAGTATACAATATACATTATATTACAGTATGGTGAAAGCAAGTGAGAAAGTTGCTAGAGTATAACAACAAAGATATGTAATAAAGAATATGTAAATAATAATAATAAAGAAAAAGAGGAGGAAAGAGGATCGGATTTGTTAATCACAGTGGGATTATTGCTACCATATGGATTTCGATATATATAGTGACTAGCTGTTTATTCAGAAAGCTGGTTTTTCAAGCTTTCCAAATCTATATAATAAGAGTCGATTACCTTCATTAGAAGATTAAATAAAATCATTTAAAATCTAGAGATATATTTTAAACTAAAATGAAAATTACGACCTCTTAGAGTTGAGCTACAGCGACCGACCTCATCCACCTCGAACATTTGGGGGAGTAAGAGTTGAAAAAAAAAATTAGATTTTTTTTTTTTTTTTTGAGCACTCTAATATGTACGTAACTACGTAATAATATGATATTATTGAATGAGTTGTATTTATATTATATATGAAAAATTACGGTCAATAAACCTTCTGCGATGAATGAACGTGCATCAGAAGTTATTCCACCTAAAATTAAAAGTTTTTGTTTTCTTTCTGAATATGTATTAACATTTTTCGTTCCGAGATTATTATACTAGTATATATTTACGTGTGTAACTTGTTGCTGATGTGCAGGCTCATAGCTTTGTAGATCAGACGACGTGCGGGGGTTAAATGTGAAAGGAAATATGTATGTAGGTATATATCTTATGTTATAGTACATGAGTATCCGTGAAACGTACATATATACATATATGTATAGGTACTACATACGTACATATATATATATATATATATATATATATATATATACATAGAGTTAGAAAACCCTGAGATATATACAAGAGGTAGAAAAAAAAGAAAAAAAAAAAAAAAAGAAGCTAAGTCTACGGAAAGATGTATTTATACCGCTTACGTCATACGCAAGATAATAATAAACCAGTATTCTGAGCTATAGTATATAACTAAAGTCTTGTATATATGTATGTGTAATCGAGGTATTTGAGCGAAGAGAAGAGGTCTGGGTTCTAGAAGTTCTGAATATTTACAGTTCCGAACGATAAGACGATTTAGAATTTTTACAGGAACGTTGCGGAGTTTAGAAGATTACATATAAAAATTCCGCAAAGCCGGAATACGCAGATAGTTAAAAACTCCGGAAGTCTAAAGACTAAAGACCTCCGAAAAATTTCGTTAATTTCAAGATTTGGAAATTTTGGAATGGTAAATTTTAAAACTGAAAATTTGTGTCATATTTTATATAAAACCTAAATTCTACCATGTGTTGAATTTTTTAGTCCGTGGATATTTCTCCTTTTATTTTCAGTTGTGAATTTTTTTTATTTCTTTTTTTTTTTTTTTTTTTTTTTTTTTTGCGCCGAATATTTTATCCTCCGCCTATAGAGTAGGTAGATAACCCTGGAATAAAATGTCACAGTTCAAAGATCTTCTGCGTATTGAATCCTAGCCGGGAATCTATATACCTACATCACGTGAATTGACAAAATCTTGAAGGATATATAAGTTCTCGTCGTTGAAGTATAAATTGAGGATTGATGAAAGCTTCGAACGAATCAATCGTATCTTTGCCGGTTGACTGCATCAGCTATCTTCTCTTTCTCTACGGTTCCTAATTTAGAATTTTTTTTTTTTTTTTCTTTTTTTTTGTCTTATTTTCCCTCTACTTTTTTTTTTTTTTGTTTGTTACCAATCTATACGCGGGGAAAGCTAAAGAGAGAGAAACAAAAAAAAAAAACAACCACATCGCTGTAATAGAGGCTCTAGCGTTTCTTCTTTCGAACTTCTTTATTCACCGTTGTAGAAACAAAGAAGAGTAAACGAGATGAGAAATGGCGGTATACAGGCGTATATTACATATACCTGGAGCAATATACAACCCGAACTTGAGCCATCTCACACAAGATTAATTACCGACGTGTCTCTTCTTGCGCAAACTTTAAAGTTTAGAGTTTAGAATTTCTCCTACAGCTCACACAGTATGAGATTTGAATTATGAACCTGAGACGGTTATCCCTCATCCCGAGGATCTGCGGGATCAATCTTGTGTATATATATATATATATATATAAAGATGAGAGCGATTTTATGCGCAGATATCGAAAAGGCGAAATCTGATCACGTGCGTTTAAATTTCTAAATAAAGTCCTAACCGCACCTTTAATCGTATTTTAAAGTCGAGACACATGCGTCATGGTATACCATACTCATACTCGTATACTCATACCGAAACGACTATATAGGCGGGCAGACCCATTTTCCTGCATAGTTGAGCCTGTGTAACGATCCTTTCCTCTGCAGAGTGCGCTATAAGGGAACATTTCACGTATACTAAACGTGTGGGTGTAACGAAAAGCTAAGGACACCTTAAACTACAGACAAAAAGGCAGTGAACTTCATATTATGTCTATAGTCGATAAAAAAAATTTGACAAAGAAGATGGCTCGTATCCTTATACTGTACCTACCTACATTTTCCACACTCGATCACACAAAGAAATTCGATATCGATTCTGCAAAACGAAGTAAAGAATGGCGAGTCCGTTTTTTTTTTTTTAATTTTTTTGTTTATTTTTTTTTTTACTTTTTTCGTATTGCAACTTGCGCTATAAGCTCGAACACCCTCTAAAAAGGGGTAGATGTTTGATGAGAAGGTGTTTGCGTCTAGCAAGCTGTAACAAAAGTGCGCAGTCTTCGCGTCTGGCACCAAGCCAATGAACTTGATCGTTTTTACTGTCATTGTCTCGTCGAAATCCTGGCCAATCACTTTCTCAGTTTCGTATTTACACTTGGGTTTCAATGTTACGTACAAATCCTCCGAAGATTTGTCACATTTGTTTCCTCAAATGTTTTGCATTTGAATTTCGCAAAGCTGATGTGATATAAAGTCCGAATTCATCATGCGAAAGATTCGATAATGTTGAGCAGAAAACCGTGGCCAATCGACCCATCAATTCAAGACACAACATGCGACCTTCGAACTCAAGTGTCACTCAATCCTGAGTTGATTAAATTCATTCAAACTTGACGTCATTCATATCAAAGTATGTATACGATGATTAATTTCGCAGTTCTGATACTACTTTTGCTGCATACAGGAAATGCGATGTGGTTGGGTATCTCATATAGGAAGTATAACGATTCTTTGCAAAGCAGCTGCGGTAATGTGGACAATAAAATATGACTTGTCCCGTTAAGATTTATTTATATAGTAAATTAATGCTGTAACATAAAAGTTGTGGAAAAGGCTTTGGAAATGAATGAATGAATGAATGAATGAGTCTTATACGGTATAAGTGCGACCAATTTCATTAATTCCCGGATTATCAGGGCTTAACGATCTAGTTGAAAATAATCAATTACAATTGACTGGACCCGAAGTCAATCAACACGCTTTTAGTACTTGCGTTAAAGTAGGTATACTACAAGTATTCAGAGAAGAGAAGAGAAGAGAAGAGAAATCAAGTATTTTATTTCACTGGTCCAATGCGAGAGGGAACAGCTACGAGAGAATATACTACGCACAATGAGCAAGCCAATACATCAAGGGGAATAGAAAGAGGATAGATGACTCGAAAGACGTAGGGAGAAAAAAAAAAAGGACAAATTTTATACGTTACGACATCGTGTCTAGACGCAACCAATAAAGATACTATTAATGTTCTTGAAATGTTATATAAGGCGCTCTTATGCTATACCTATATGGACCGAAGCATCCGAACAAGAGCTTGATGGCCAGGAAATATTCTCAACATTCTCAATAGGAATACTGATTAATTTAATGATAATCACTCGATTTTTCAGCTCTACGATTTTTCAAAATCCGTTAAAGACGAGCTAATTCAACAAGAGATTAGAAATGGAAAATGAAAGAAAGTCAATACCCTAATTTTATGTATCTATGCCCCACCAGCTCTATTTCATTATTGAAGATCTATACCTATGCTAATTATTCTCGAGTTAAGAATTCTGAAAATTCAGTTCCTATTTCTCTGTCGGTTACAGTTTCACCGAATCAATTATTCTACACGTTATATATACTATGTAATGTATATTTATGTACATATTACATACTGAGAAAAATTGGATTGGTAAAATTTGTTGAACTGAAAAATTTCGCCACTAAATTTTCTCATTTTTATTATTTCACTGGCATATACGCATACCTACTATAGGAGGAGCTTAGCTTTGGTCTTGGTCCAAGAAACGGCGCCAATAGAAGATATAACATATAAAGTCTGATCTCAAAGCCGACGTCTAGACTGCAGCAGGAGACTATTGCGGTTAAAGTAAAGAAGGCATTTAGATGGTTGGCATATCGCGTAGATATTACATGCGTGCGTGAATATATACGCTTTAAGTAATTACTATATATATACCATATATATATATATATAATTTCCCTCTGCTCTGACCTTGAACTTGAGATAATTGCCGTCTTAATTTAAACCGAGCCTCAGATTTATACGTAGTAATATACGAAACGGAGAATTAAGTAGAAACGGTAAGTTACGTATCTGACTTTCTACCTCGTAGCGTTATATTGCTATAATTAGTTTTCACGGTGGTCTGCTTTCCTGCGTTACATCTAAGAGATCAATGATCCAATATCGCAGAATTGGATATCAGTGCTGTTAATTTTGGTTGGTAAAAAAAAAAGGTCAATTTTTGAACAAAATTTTTTATTGTGAAATGAAAATTCGCTAAATACCTACAGTTTAGTTAGAATTGTTCCCCATGCAAAAATACTCGTATAGGTACTACTAGATATTATCACATCGTATTTATTGCATGTTATATCAATTTGTTTTACAACAAAACTGTATAGTATAGTAAACAAAAGAATATTGACACTAAAATGTTTGCAATTCAAAATTTCTACGATTAATATTGAATAAAAGTGATTTAAATTCACCCTTTAGTTTATTGCATTTTACACGCTGCAGACTGCATCGGGTAGTTTCACTCCCCCTGCAAGCTCCCCTTGGGAACTACGCATCGACGGAGGTCATATAACTATACCTCTAGTTATACGTCGGCCATATATATATATAGATATAGTATATCTATACATAATTCTAGACCCTATATTTCATTCCCACTGGAGGGTGCAGCCGCCCGTAACCTATAGAATCATATCTATGTAAGTATATGTGTGTTGTATGTGGTAGGTGTATATTTGCGTAGTTACAACGCGAAATATGCGCTCGATACCCTTCATATTTTTATAACGATTAAAATATAATATTTGTAATAAAAAAAATAAAATAAAAATTCCCTCAATCATAATATCTTTACTTCTTTACTATTCTCCTATAATAATATCAATAATTATTAATAATACTTCGTTACACGGTCATTCATTTTATTTAATCAACATAAATAGTAGGCCGGTTCAAAAATATCGACTATTCTTTTTCTTTCAATTTTCGCATTGAAATACTTTCGGGGGGCTGAAAAAAGATTCCTGTTGAAAGCGGAGCTCTTAATATTAAGATTCAGAGGTCGCTCATCGCGGATTTCTATTTTCCATTTGAATAGCATAGGAATTTTTTTTTTTTTTTTTTTTTTTTATAATTTTGTAGCTCACAAGCCAATGAACGAATCCAAATGACTCAAACATATTTTCATAGGAAATTGAACACTCTACAAAAAGCTTCTCTTATCATTTTTTGATAAATTGACTCCTTCCAAAGTTATTCAAGCTCAAATTTCAATTTATAGTTGAGTAAACTATTTTTTTTTTGTGATTTTTTTTCCACAATGATAGATACATTTTTTAGAGTGTTCAATCCCCTATCAAAATATGTAAGAGTCATTTGGATTTGTTCATTGGTTTGTGAGCTACGAAATTGTGAAGAAAAAAAAAAATAAAATTCCTATGCTATTTAAATGGAAAATAGAAATCCGCGATGAGCGACCTCTAAATCTTAATATTAAGAGCTCCGCTTTTAACAGGCATCTTTTTTCACCACTCCGAAAGTATTTCAATGCGAAAATTGAATAAAAAAGAATAGTCGATTTTTTTGAACCGGTCTAATAAATAGGTATGTATACTATATTATCCAAATATTTACATAATAACGCAATAACAAAACTCCTGTTGTCATACTACCTAACATACATATCATCGTTGCGTGACAATGATATCAATACATCTCAACAACAGATGGCAGCACTGATCTAACGCAGTGAGTACTAAGGTGGTATAAAAGATATTTGGATAAGACGCGAATTTGATAAAATATAGATAAACAAAATGGCTGATCAATTGGAAAACATTAATCCTAAATTATACAAAAAAATTGATGAGAGATTAACAACTGCTGACGACGAGGACGAAGATGTAGTAGATGATTTTGATTCGAGAGAAATATTCGGTATGTTTTAAAATCTGAGTGTCATAACCTATTAAAAAATGTTATTATTACTATTTATTAATCTGTTAACAACCATTTATAGATCTTATTAGAAATATAAACGATCCTGAACACCCCTTAACCCTCGAAGAGTTGAACGTTGTTGAACAAAGTCTCATCGAGGTAAGAATACTGATAATAAAAAAGTTAGGTTATGTTATGTTAATGTTAAAGTTAAGGTTAAGGTTATGGCGATAAACTGTAGTGTTTTATGCTCGTTTTTTTTTCTCAATTTAACGAACGCTATTCGCTTATTTAGTTATTAAATATATAAATTTCCAGGTTGATAATAGACGGAATAAAGTTGAGGTTAAATTCACACCGACTATACCTCACTGTAGTATGGCTACTCTGATTGGTCTTTCTATAAGAGTTCAACTGCTACGTGCTTTACCTTCAAGGTTTAAAGTCAACGTTGAAATAACGCCGGGTACACACGCATCTGAAACAGCTGTTAATAAACAACTCGCTGATAAGGAAAGGGTTGCTGCTGCTTTGGAGAATAATCATCTCATCGAAGTCATCAATCAATGCATCGCCGCTAAGATGTAGATAATATCTTAAAAGGAAGCCGTTTTTTTACGGAGAAAAATTACACAGAAAGAATTTTTGTTACTCTTTAGATCTTACAGAAGTCTTCTAAACAATTCAAACTAGACTTTCACAGATTATTCGAAATAGTGATTTGAGAATAAAAACAATTTATCTATTCTAAACTCTGCTGCATACAACTATTGAGAATTAACTGCTGATCAGAATGTCTCTCTTTCTATAACGAGTAATGTTTGTAAATAGTTATGTAATATAAGTACTTTATAGCATAGCGCAGATGATTTTCTATTAATGATATACCGTTTGGTGTATACTTGATAGAATCATTGTGGGTTTTAAATTAGTAATATAGAATGTAAATGATAATAATTAATTAATGGGATAATAAATGAATGAATAGGAAAAGAATAGAAAATGTTTCTAAAGTTTCTCTTTTATTATAACACGTTAATATTTACAACAAATTAGTCCCGTTTTTTAGTGAGAATAGTTGTGGGAGGTGGAGCTTGATTAGTCGGATCATATTTGTAAGTTTTTGGTACAGGCCCAGCTCCGGCACGTTCGAATTCTAAGTGATCTGCGAAACCTCTGTCTTGTAGTTCTCTAGCTTTTTTCATGTTTGACAAAGCTGGAAAAAAAAAAGAACGTTATTCGTAAGCAGGAATTGATTAATGGGATCAGATTTATACTGGGATTTTAAGAAAATGATATTCACACTCTTTGAATCCTTTGACGAATCCCTTATCTTTTATTGGCATCTTAGACATATCGTGCGCAATTGTTGCTTCGATTTTAAAGTAATCTCTGACGGATGGTATCTTCAGAATACCAGCTTGAAGTAGGGATATGAAATTTGTCGATACCCAGTAACAGAGTATGGCCTGAAATGAAAAATTTATGCTCAAAAATCGAAGACTCACAGAATTCTTTATAGCTAGAATGATCATACTTTCTCAGGAAAGTTTGATCAACGATTTCTGTGCAAGAAATTGTTAAAAGCAACTAGATTCATAAAAAATAAACGGAAAATCCTTTGCTTTTAGCTTCTAGCGAACTTTTTGAAATTTCTTTTCTGTACATCCAACTTCTTACCCCATTAAAATTCATTATAAATGGAAACATGACGAATGGGATTGCTTTGACGATGTATTTGAAGACTCCAGCTCCCATCGCACCTGCTTTCAAACCATCAACTCCCAGTGAAATAGTTAAATACATAGTAGTACTGGTTATCAAAGGCAGCAAGTAATACTGGTCGGGGACAGTCAAATCTGTAAACCACCAAAGGCCCCCTTCTCTCATGCTTGCTACTGGAGCATTCGCCATGCCTCTCAAACCCATGAAGAACGATATGAACAAAGGTGCCTGTAAAGAATGACAAAAATTCAAATTATCAGCCAAGAATTCTTTTCGCAGTATCAGGGTGTCTACAGACTTTGCATATTATATCTCTAGACCTTTAAGAAACAAAAAAAAAAAAAAAAAAAAAATCAAAGGTTGTATAATAATTCTTGTTTAGTACCTGTGCCAAAGGCACCATCATATTTTTCAGTGGATGAACCCCTTTCTCTTTCATAAATAGCATAAGTTCCTGTCCGTATTTCGCAGCTAATAGAGTAAATAAAATATAATTAAATCATTACATCAATCAACGGTATAAAATAATGTGAGAAAATATCTCACCCTCCATATCATCTCCGCATTGTCTAGCCTCGGTCATTTTTAATTGAATATGTTGCATTTGTGGTAAATTATTGTTCATCTTTGCTGAATTTCTTTGTGCTTTTATTACCAGTGGGAACATGAGAACTCTCACGCAAATTGTACCTGTATAATAAAATGTTATCATTCTTTTTTTCAATACATCGATTCATGTGAACAAATCAATATATGCCCAGTTTGTTTCATACCGATTACTATCGTTCCCCACCATGGCAAGTCACCGGCAATATGTAGCCATTCTAAAGTAGATTGGATCAAACCAACAGGCGTGTATCCTCCTAGTCCAAGAGTTGTTAAAGATGGTTCACCAATTCCTTGAATAATATCTATTACCTCTGGCGCTGGTGGTGCCGGTAGTGCTGGAGGATCTAAAAGTTTTATGAATGGTGTTGAAATTTGACTATTCTAAGACCTAGATATCATCAAAACGCTGATAGAAATGAAATATTATGAATTTTACAATTTTTCAAATACTGCTTTACATGTTTTTATGTACATCAGCACATAGGAAGACTAATATTCAGATTATATATAAACGTAATACCTGGTATACTGTGGAGTAGATTTTCGGGTATTTTATCATCGCCTGTGCTAGCGTATCGGACAAATGTAGCTGCGAGAATAGGTTTGTGTTTCGATAACCCCAAAATAGTATTTGAATTTTTGAATTCGTTTTGTCGAAATTTGCATGTCGAATGCAATGATCTATGGGAAGCTACGATCTGCGAGATAATATTCTGCATGTATATGTATATGTATATATTTTTTTTTTAAACTAGTCTGTGTTATTATACAACTGATTGACCGAAAACGAAACATAACCTATAATTAAAATGGAAACTTGCATCTTACCTCAGACACGTTGTAAGTCTTTGACAGCGTCCGATGATGTAATCTTAATGACATTCGTGACAACATCTTTGCAGATTGATATATCACACAGTTATTTTATTATTACACTACTATTTATTAAATGATCATTTATTTTTAGTTTTTGTCGGCGTGATATATTATACCACAACGAACGGGGATCGTACTACGTACACCCCGATGGTTACGTCACGTGTGCGGTGTACTTGATGTGCGCCTGAGAGATATGCAACTTAGCATACACTCATGTAAACGAATACAGCAATGATTGGAATTTGAAACGTATACATAGTAATATACGTAATCATGATATTATGAAAAGTGATTTTTATCTATTTTACAAAATTCTACGCATGATAGAAATAGGTTTACGAATTCGAAAAATACGATAGGGATATTCCCTGAAGAAGACAAAAATATTTTTCAAGTCGAAAAAAAAGCTAATTTTTATAACGCATAACGGTAATACGTTTCATCATCAACCTATATTCTAATCATAATTGATAGTACGTTTTCAGTAAATCATGGGTTTGTGAGGTGATATAAAGTAATGCGATGAATACTGTTTGGATCTCATGTTTTTTTGTTTTTTTTTTATTCTTTTTCATTATCATCACGCTATTTGAACGTTTTACATTTACAAGAAATTTGTTGAATTTAAAAATACGAGTCCTCCTCACATTTTGAAGCCCCGATTTGAAGTACAAATAAAAACGTGTTCTGTGACAAGCAAAGACTGTATTAAAAGAAAAATCTTATTCAATGTGGAAGACCTAATTGACTGATATTCGAGCCATCTAATTTCCTTGCGTTTTGTAGTTCTGAGGGATCGAAATCTCGCATAGATAAAAATGCTTGCTACTGCAATCATGGTTATTATGTAGGTAGCTCTTGAGTGATGGCAAAATTTCCACCAAGGCACAATCAGCACCTGAGTTTTTAGGATAATGTCCACCCCAGGGTAGGTCCGACAGGGTCGTACCTGAACGACAAAAGAAAATATAAATGTTACGTCGTGGACTCTCTCAATTTCGAAGGCGCTGATTGAACAGGTCGTAACTTACCAGTATTCGTGTCGAGCCACTGCTCGTCCATACGGTAGATGCCCGTGTGAATATTTGCCCGATCAGAATTTTCTACACAATCGTAAGTATGACATGTTGTGAACAGCACATATTCCAACTTCCTCTCAGAATCGAGGATTCCTAAATGAGCGCCATCGAGATTGCATTTTTCTTTTGCCTCTGACCACCTCACTTTATCAAAGACAATCTTGTAGGCCGCGCCGATTTCCGGATATGCGATGTAGCCATCCGGAAGGGTTGCAGGTTGTACTGGTGTTGGTGATTGATTCGAGATTGCGGACACGAGATTCGAGACAACTGTATTCAATGGTTGGATTAAATTTCTTCCATAATAGAATTTCCTCTTTTTTCAATCAAGTATTCGCACTTTAATTCTTACCCATATCTGCATCATTGGAGTATGGTGCTCGGACGATCAATTGACATAAGACTTGCAACAACAGGCTAGCGTTCAAATTCATCGTATTGTTTCACGACTATGTTCTCTTTCGTACTGGTAGCTAATGATTATTTCAAAAAGAAGAAACTTTGAGGATAAACATGGTTCGCTATCGTAGTCACCTCTAACCCCAAGGTAGCGATGACCGAAGGAGTAGGTATGCTACAGGTTCAAACTCTTATTTCCTCGTATGGTCAAATGAAAAAACCCTCCTGAACTCTCACGTCTCATTTCAGATACATTTGTGAGTAGTTGACAGAGCCCAATCTTGTTTTGACCATTGAGTTGTTTATAAATTCGTTGCCCTCCGACCTCAAATATATTATCTAAAACGTTACGTGTCTCACGTATATATAAGGCAAAAAATTACAGTAGATTCTACTTCGTTCCACAGTATTGTATACAAATTATGAAGTTTAAAATGAATTTTTCCAAAAATCCTTTCCTAGGTTGATAATCGCACCGACGTAGACGATGATTCTACTATCGACTTTTAAAAATAATCGTCAATTCATCATCACATTATCAAAACCATTGAACCCCCGAAACATAAAATGTTGGACGATTTAAATGAAGACAAAATTGATCCACATCGAAGAGATGAAAGACTACGAAAATAAAATTATTTCGAAATCTAGGGCATCAGTGGGATTGGCTTCAAAGCATGAACAATTTATGAAATTGAAAGCATTGACGCATTTGTATACAATACGAGAAATCCAGTAAAAAGAGAAACACGTTTTGAAAATTAATTTCGAATTTTGATTCAAATCGTATGTGGTGGCAAGAATATTAATTTGTATAATAGACATCTTCAGCATCTTCAGTCAATCTGAACCCCAAAAAGCACCTCTCTCGTGCAACAACCTGTCGTCAAGTATACATACAATAATGTGGTAACTACCCACAAACAAATCTACCAACAAAGATTCGTCCTCGACAAAAGTGGTACCATATAGAAATGTCTACTTACGAAAGTATTGAAATCAAATACAATTGAGGGGATGGGCGGAATAACGGTATAAGTCGAGTTATTTAGTTTTTTCAAACGTCTAAATGAAATGAGGCATTTATTATATCGGCTTTATAACAGGTACAGGGTAAAGCAGTAGCGGTCGCAGATATAGGTTGTCAGATTGAATCTTTTCATTTATTAGATTTGTAATAATTTTTTTTATCTTTCAATATTATTTCGATTTTTTACATAATATATATATACATCAGAGAATAGAAGTTTAAAATTCAATATTTTTTATGGGAAAAAAAAAAAAAAAAAAAAATTGAAAATGATGATAAATTTATTTTTTATTTTTAAACCTACGTCAAGAATTTTCGAATATTCAATCCTACGATCATATTTGTTTTACAGTAGATGGAAATATCAAAGTGATGTTTTCGGATGATCATTCAAAATTCGTAACTTTTCGGGTATGGAACAGTATTTTGAATATAGCGCAGAGATTATTGAAGAGATTTCGACCATTGCTTCAGCAGGCTTGTCATCGGCAAAAATAGATGACCTACGATCTTTAATCAATTTTGTATCAAACGAAGCGCAGCTGTGGTATCAGAACATATATAGAAGAAGCATCCGCTGAAATTCGGAAGTAAACTGTTGATACGTAAACTAGAATTTGAGAAAACAATGTAGGTATATGAAAACAAATCTATCATTTTTTTTACTAGAATTGCAACAGCTGGGTAGCATGCCAATCAAACCTCTGGAGGTGGGATTCACGGGGACAGTCCACCCTCCCACTTCAAAAACAAAAATATCTTCCCTTGTGTTAAACAACGCAATGAAAATGTATTTTCATTGGAATAAAATTACACAGTTTTTGAAACTTAACAAACAGATCATATGAGCAGTTGTAGCTAAAAATAATTTAGAAATTAGAGAGAATTACTAAATTAACCATCGAACAATTGATTCAAGTAATTAGTTATTAATATGGTCATTTCAATAAAAAATTAAAATGAATTTCATTCAAACAAACATTGTTATAGCGCACGTTCAATCGCATTATTGATAAGCTGTTGTTGGGTTATCATGACAAACGGCATGAGGAAAGTTCGAAGCACGCATACTTTGAGTTTACGCTATCTTGCCGAGGCATATATGCGCCGCTTCTTCTTGCAAAACAGGAAAAACATTCGAACTTTCAGCGTGGATGGTGATAAAAATTATTTAGCGTAGATTTATCCTGTTTTTTTGACTATAAGCAAGTCCGTAATCGATACTTTAGTCTTACCTTTGAATGTTTCGTCACTTTTCATTAAACTTCATCACTTTTTTTTTTTTTTACGCAAACTCTAACGTCATCCGAAGTCCATTGTGCCACAGAAATAATTTATCATTATCTCTGAATCATTTCTATCATTATTTCTGATGCCCAAATTCAAAGCCTAGATTTGGGCAACGCAGCGATACAATCAGAATGTGCCGTAAGTATGAACACGAAGCGTTGCCGGTCGCCAATAGCGACACCTTTACACTTTCAGTCATGAATAGTAATTCCTATAGTTCATACACAAACGACTGACATAATCATGTGAACTGCGAATGGTAATTAAAATGTGCCCTGGGGCTAATCCCGCCCCACTGAAATGTAGATAAAACTGAAACGCTCACTGCCGTGGTGGGGGTAGCGAATTTGCGATCCGAGAGAGATAGCTCAACGGAGTATCTCTGTCCCTTTCTGTACAGTCGGGTGACGAAATTTTGAGCCGCATGACAGGTTGCAGCACAGTAATGTATCGGCTGGACCGAATATTTGTACCTGACTATACGCGGTGCGAACGAGACAAATATACTCCGTTGAGCTATCTCTCTCTGCGCGCCCCCCACCACGGCAGAAACCTACGCCACGCCGCTGACAGAGGCACAATACATAAACTTACATCAAGATCAGTATCCTTCCGTAGTACATTCAGGGATTCTAATCTGACGTCTGGAACTGAAGTAAAATAACAAGATAGGTTGTCGAGGCTGCCATCATCTGCAAATTAACACTCGTTGATCATAAATCCTTTGAGGCCCATTCCTAGTCGCCCACCTCCTTTTGGTCGAAATATGTCACATTTCGATTATTATCCGAGCCCAGGCGTCAAAAACGCGAAAAAGGCCAACTTAGCGCAAATTTTATTTCAATTCCGAACACATACGTCCAAAAAAATATTCGTTTCGTGCGAAAATAGAGTCTAAAGATGGTTTTTACATTGTTACAAAATTATTCGAATTCGATTTCCTCGGCGAACAATGTAAAAACCATCTGTAGACTCTATTTTCGCACGAAACGAACATTTTTTTGGACCTATGTGTTCGGAATTGAAATAAAATTTGCGCTAAGTTGGCCTTTTTCGCGTTTTTGACGCCTGGGCTCAGATAATAATCGAAATGTGACACATTTCGACCAAAAGGAGGTGGGCGACTAGAGATGGGCCTTAACTTTGATATACCAAGACGTGCATCTTTGAACGATACGTGAAACGCGATTATAGAATTGATGCGTAATCAATCGACTAAAGAAATATTTTTCCTTGTACGCTTAGGCCCATAGACATTATAAGGGTGGTCCTTGTTTTACTCTCTAAAATTTGAATCAGTGAAATAAGTGAATAGTCACTGGTTTGCAGTTATAAGTATGCCACTAATTGAATCAGTGGCATACTTATCACTGCAAACCAGTGAATATTCACTGATTGTTAGTGATTTTCACTAATTCAAATTTAGAGAGTACATTATTCATTTTGGGATTTTAATAGACCGGCACGCTAAAACCCTTCCAAATAAATTTAAAATAAATTCCTGTTAATTTTGAGCCCTTAATGTTGATATAAACCCAACCTCCAGAGGACGAAGGTTTTAAATGCGAAATCGCATGTATTTTTTAAAACTAAGCTTTAAATTTTTATAACTCCGATGATTAATTAATTATCGAGGAAAAAATCTGAAATTTGGTTCAGTTATATTTGTATACTTATAGGATCTACAAAATGGTGCATTAGAACAATTTTTCGATAATTTTATTCTTACCTTTCAATTGGGTGAAATAAATTTTCTCTTTCAAAAGTTAAGCATTAAAAGGTAAGAATATAATTATCTGAAAAAATTTCCAATGCACTATTTTGTATATCATATAAGTACAATTTATAACTAGGTATACCAAATTTCAGATTTTTTTTTCATCAATAACTATCGGAGTCATAAAAATTCAAAGTTTAGTTTTAAAAAATACATGCAATTTCCCGTTTAAAACTTTCGTCGTCTTTGGGGTCGGGTTAATATTAATATTAAGAAATCAAACTTGGCGAGGATTTTCTTTGAGTTATTTGGAAGGGTTTTGGAGGGTGGGTCTATTGAAATTCCAAAATGACCAAAATAAGAACAACCCTAATATACATAGAGCATGGACTGCGTTACCACATGCTCTATGTCTATGTTTGGGTCAAACAATCCTTTAAAACGACCACTCAATTAAGGCCTGGATTAAAATTGGCAAACGAGTGAAAATCATATATATTTCAACCGAAGAATATGAGATAGTATATCATTTACTGAATGTAAGAACGTATAGTCCAATGAGAAGAATCCATTGGCTGTGAATCTGAAGTCTTCAAGTATCAGCTGAAGAGAAAAATTTTCCAGCTGAAACAAATCCTATATGATTAGAATCTTTTAGTCTGCAGTTTAAATCAAGATCCATCATTGCTAGAGAAAAGAAGCAAAACTCACCTCAGCTTTGATCTCCAGTCCCAACGGTTTAGCCAACAGTTGTCGAACTATTTTCGCGGTCATTTTAGCCTGCATCGAATAAATTGAAGGGCCGGATCGAATAACGACTTCCACGCTCGTGCCAGTCGGACAAGCCCCTGAATGTATGCAATCACCGCTGAGCGCGCAGCAAACTTTTAGGATTAAAAAGACATTAACAAATCTTACACTTATACGAAACTGTCAGCGAGAAAGTTGTTCATAATGGTTCAAAGTATATGTTTGGTAAGTTACAATAATTTTCATACTATATCTTCGGAAATATGAGAAGTTATAGTGCCGGCTTCGTTTGTGCCGACTATGGACCAGTCACTTTATGCAATTTTAGGGTTTCAAATTACACTAATTGTGGAAGGCTTGAAAAAAATACTCCAATGTAGCGATAGATGAGAATAATATACCCTACCGTTTGTGACATCTAATTTTCACTCGTTTTTGAATAAAAAAATTAAAAATCCGAAAAAATCTCGAACCAAACACGTTTCTGTACCTTTCGCGTCGAACGCTACTTAAACGAAGGCAGATAGACCATAACTTGACTGGACCTTTTTTGTAGAGCGTTAAATTCTATATAAAAAAGCCCGCGACGGCATATATCTATAGTTGATATCCGATGCGTTTGAGGCGATGCAAAACGCACCTGTGAAACGACGCTTTTCCGTTGACTGACAGCAACATGGCAGCCGTTGCCATGGCCATGGCCTGTAACTTCTCATATTTGCGAAAATATAGTATGAAAATTATTGTAACTTACCAAACAAATACTTCGAACCATTATGAACAACTTTCTCGCTGACAGTTTTGTACAAGTATAAGATTTGTTGATGTTTTTTTAATCCTAAAAGTATGCTTATCGCTCAGCGCCGATTGCATACTTTCAGGAGCTTGTCCGACTGGCAGGAGCGTGGAAGTCGTTATTCGATCCGGCCCTTCAATTGTTCATCGGACAGACTGATTGATTGTTTTCAAATAATGTAAATAAGGATCAACATCTTTCAACGACATATTTAGTTACCTGTGACTCGGTTCTTGCAACGTTGACAGAAAGCGATATGAGGGGATAAATTTCGATGATAATCCAAATTATAAAATAGAAAAGAGAATGCTCCGACGCATCGTTGTTTAAGCTCAGAAGTTTCACGACAAAGCGATAAAGATCGAAAACAATAGCCATAAAGCTATGACCACAGGAAATCAATATTGGGAACGAGAAAAAGTCTTCGACGTCTTGAGCTAATTCGGAAAGCTTCGCCCGGATGCCGATAAGTGATCGTAGGGCAGCTAACTGACTACTCCGAGTTTGCGTACTGAAGGCTTGTAAAAATTCATCTACAAACGGCGAGTGCGATACGTACTTGTTTCGAGACCCCTTCAAATTTAATAAATTTTTATTCACAGTTTCGAGATCTCGGGCTATTCGTCCAACAATGAAGAAATACTCCACAATGAACCAGTACAAAACATTCACTGATCCTATAAGCGAGATCGGAATTGCAAAATTGTGAAACACAACTAGCGATTCAATGTTCGTGATATAAAAGCTAATCCAAACGAAAGCATTGATAATCACGTGTACAGTTAGAAATATGAGTGATCTTCTGTTAGACGGCTGCTTTCTCAACCGAGCAATTTCAACATCAACTTCGGAAATTTCATTCATTATACGAACAGCCGTTCTCTGTCTGAATGCCCAGCAACTTGTGATAATAGAAACTACAAGAGTACGGAAAACACTGCGAATTATAATGATGGCTCGAATTATAGGAGAATTCTGTAGAAAGGTCCGCGAACTCCAGGATTGACTTGATAGCATAATGAAAACTGGACACAGGCTTGCAATTAGGAGATTATAAGCTAGTCCGAATTTTGAGAATCGAAAAGTCTTCATACGCGCCTGGCGAGAGCTCATAATCAACGTTGGAGTCCCGACGGAAAATGGAGCTAGCCCAATAATCTTCAGGCAATAAACAATAATTCTGACGAACGGAAAGAACTTTCTAATCGCAAGTCGCGTAGGCTGCACTTTCATGATTACTGAAGACTGCGGCTAGATACGCATTTCAATTGCTAGAAGATCGGTTATTATTATGATAGGTCGTCGCCGGTGGAGCAATTATAATTTTACTCGCAATTAGGTATTTCGGGCACAATCGAGGGCCGTGTGGAGATTCCGATAAGAATGAATCACATCCGAGAACTTAAGTACCAGGAAACGCGTTTCTTGTATGACTGCGGACTGGCCATGCGATGATGGAGATTCACTCTTTCGCAAAAGTTTAACTGCAGCCTAGGTACTCGTGTAGCTGATATAATAATCTAATGAATATTGGATCAGTTCAGTCGATGGAACTCGCGGATCTATAGTCACGAAGCCGATATAACACACGTCGCCGCAATCTGATGATCAAAGTTGATTGCGGTATACTTCCTATCAACCTAATTAGTTATGCTCATATACGCTCATTACTCGCGTATCGAAGTATGTGTTATATACATACTTGCGGGCAATCCTTCAATTAATTGCGACAAATCAAAGTTAGTTGGTGTATTGATCATATTACATCTATTGATCAGATGACTTCAACCTATTGTTTGGAAAAATGGCGTCACCTGAAAAGCCAAATATCAAAAGAGCCACTTCGTTACTGACTTAACGAGGCGAGCGCAACCCAGGAACATTTACCGTTGCGTGCTCCGTATACCGGGAGTGGGTACGTGATTACACCTCGGAAACCACTGATTACTTATGCTCTGATTTTGCGAACTGAAGGCTTGCCAAAATTTGTCAACAATCTTCGAATTCGAACAAGATACACAAATGTTTCGAAGCCCTTCTAAATACAGTAAATTTTCATTTGCAGTTTCCAGATCCTGAGATGCGAATAGTACGTTTCTCACTTAGCTGCAAACTGGAACTTGCGAACTTATAAATTCAACAGCTCTATCGCATGTATTTAATCACACATCGCTTGGTGCCGTCTATAAGCTGACAATAATCTAATGAATATTGGATCACTTCGAAATCGTGTAGCCGCAATTACTTATATCTTTACTTATAATCTATATCAACGGTTAAATCGATGCAGCTGGAGGAAACGGTCACGAAACAGATCTGACACATGTCATGCTGCAATCTGACTATCAAAGTTCATTACTTTATGAATTGCAGTAGATCGAATATATTTATCCATTCGTTCATTTAATTAGGGGAGAGTCGGGTAGCCCTGGACGGCGGGTACCCGCGGTCACCTCAAGTTTTAGACAATTACGCGAATAAATTTTAAAAATTTAAAAACGAAGACGTGAAAATGTGACCAAGATCGGTGCCCTAATTTTCACGTCTTTCTTTTCCAAATTTATTCGCGTAATTGTCCAAAACTTGAGGTGACCGCGGGTACCCGCCGTCCGGGGCTACCCGACTCTCCCCTATAATCACTAATCACCGCGCTTTCGAAAATAAATGGTAATATCATGACGATCGCTTTCGTAGGATTTCAACGAAAATCTGCTTTGTCAATACTCCTCGCGGCACCGAGCAATTCTTGGCTAAATATACCGTGAGAATCAGGTGAAACAGCACGTTCAAAGCGCGCAGGCGCCAAATAATTTGTATTTTAAAGGAGTAGCCACTCGTTGCGCTAGAAAATCCCTAGAATAATTTGGCGCGTGATCAGCGGTGAGACGCGTACCGACTCTAGGGAGATCCTCATGTGTTGGCATGCCCTGTAGAAAGTTAAGTAAGTCGTCATCGGCCCGAATAGACCGTGCTGTTTCACCTGACTCTCATGGAACATACCTATAATGCCGTTTGAAAATCGAATGTCAAAATTACGGAAGATAGAAACTTCAATGATTTTCGCAATTCTTCTCACGATTAAAATAAACTGTATCTACATTGTCAAAAATTGTATTTCCAAAAAATGCATATTGTTAGAAATACAGTTTCATGCATACTGCACATTGACCAATTCTTTAACACATAGGTATAGGGACAAAAACTGAACATTTTACATAGAAATTGTATCATTTTATGAATATAGTGGGTAACATGTTAGAATCTATTCCATCTATAGTATTACACCAAGTTTTACGTGATATCAATTCAAAAGCCGTTTATTACATCACTATGGGATGACCCTCATCTGATCCTGGAGTATAAGAAGATTTGTGCACACTCGACGGCCTCTTTTCTTCATTTTTTGTTACTGTGCTACATTACTAAACGGGCTATCCATAATCCTCAATGTATTCCTAACAATATAGTATATCCGATGTAAATCCGAAGGTAGATGGTTAGTCGTACTGATCAAAGCGGCAATCTTAAATGTAGTTTCAAACAAAGAAAAAGAAACAATCGTGGCAGGATGGGAGCTACAAACTGGTTGAAAAAAAAAACTACGGAAAACGATTAAACGGTATACATAAACATTTTATTATTTCATGAATATACTAAGGAATATAACTAAACGGCAGCCAAGGGTCGTAGATGCTGCGAATCTGATAGCACCTGTAGCTCAACTCAAGATAACTCACAAACGAAATAGGTCAAATGGTCGGTGCAAGAAACATCGTTCAACTTGGCATTCGAATATATTTCTACACAATTCTCGTCCATTCCTTCAAAGCTACCGCTTGGTTGACCTCCACTCCAGTCGGTAAATCCTGTCCGTTTCAAGGCTTCATCGTGTATAGTTACGAACTGACCATCCTGGTATAGATCGTGGACACCAACGTGACCTCGCGACAGACCTGTCGATTTGAGAAGCCGAACGACGGCTTCTGCTTCGGCAACGGAGTTGATGATTACCAAGTGACTACCATCCTCTTCGCATATTTGTCGAGCCGTGATCCAGTTAACCTTTTGAGTGCTTATCAGCTTGTGGGCCCCGACACCTGGCGTGTATCTGCAATGGGAGTGAAATTTTTATTTTTTTAATTTATTATTTTACAATGTGGCCAAACAGCGAAGCTCCAACATAAGGTATGGGAGATCTATAGATCTGCATAGCATCATCCCACGACCTGTCGAGCCTGTGTTTATAAATATGAATCTGAAATAACAGCTCGGAGATTAAATCTTTATCAACGTTTTCGAGTTGCCCAAGAAGCTACGGTCGACGAGCTTCGCGACACCCAAGCGCCTAATGAAACACGTGATCAGTCCGAAAATCTGCGGGATCCAGAATTTTCCAAACCCAGTTTCTCAGCAAAAACCCATCTGATTATTGCGAAATTATTATCAGTGATGGAGAACAAGTGAACGAAGGGCACGACGCTCTTCGATTTTCAAAAAGCGAAAATGTTTCGTGTGTTTTCATATTTATCAAGTACAACGTCAGCAACAACAATTATTCGTTACAGAGCACTCTTGATAAAAATCTGTGAATTTTATTTTCGCTTCTTGGAAATCCGAGTGCATTATGCCCTTCGTTTACTTGTTCTTCATCACTGATATCAATTTCGTAATAATTGGATGTGTTTTCGCTGAGAAACTAGGTTTGGAAAATTCCAAGTGCAAAAATCGTGTGTTATTAATACTAACATCTCTTTTTGTCTGATATTTTGACGTATTGTCCTCGTTGTTCTCGTTTTGATCGTTTGATCGTTTGCGGTGTGTATAACACGTTTGAATGTATAGTAGATTGGTTCAAACAAATCAATTTTTTTTATTTTTTTCAAAGTCCCCTCTGAAATAATTTCGTGGGGGGGGAGGGGGGGGGGGGGGGGGGGGGGGGGGCTGTTCAAAGTGGAGCTCTTAATAATAATATTCAGAGGTCGCGCGTCGCGGATTTGTATTTTCCATTTAAATAGCATGGGAAAATTTTTTTTTCTTAGAATTTCGTAGCTCACAAACCAATAAACAAATCCAAATGACTCATACATATTTTTATAACGAAATTGAACACTCTACAAAAAGTGTCTCCTATCACTAAAAACAAAAATTGAAAAAAAAAAAAAAAAAAAACAGTTGACTTAACTATAAATTGAACTTTGAGCTTGAATAACTTTGGAAGGAGTCAATTTATCAAAAAATGATAAACGACACTTTTTGTGGGGTGTTCAATTTCCTATAAAAATATGTATGAGTCATTTGGATTTGTTTATTGGTTTGTGAGCCACAAAATTCTAAAAAAAAAAAAAAATTCCAATGCTATTTAAATGGAAAATAGAAATCCGCGACCTCTAAATATGAATAAGAGCTCCGCTTTGAACATGCATCTTCCCCCCCCCCCCCCCCCCCCCCCCCCCCCCCCCCACGAAAGTTGTGAATTGAAAAATTGTCTGTCTTACGTATAGTCAGGTCTGGCTTTGTGTTCCGGTATGGATATTGATGACTCCTCCGTCAACTGGGTGGTGTTTGGTATTTCGATTGCGCTTGGTGCCTGGGTTGGACTGAGTACTTCGGTGCAATTGTGTTGAACTGCAGTGTTGGGGAGCGATATGTTGCCGAAGAAAGCATGCCCAAGTACGATCACCGTTAATGCGGAAGACATCGTTGACGGTTGTATGGTAAGATGAACAAGCAACTGAATACGACGTGAGCTGGTTGTCCGGCGAATTTATAGAGCAGCGGATCGACACCCTGACCCTCGGACGATATCACGGTTATCGTAGTTGAATACTGATATAACTGGCTAATTCTTCCTCAGCTACCACAGAAGTTGCTTAAAAAAGCAGCTATCTCAAATGTTGCTTGAACAAGCAGCAAAGTCTAGCAAAATTTTGCTTTAAAAGCTTGAAAATAGCTGCTTTTTCAATCAAAACTTGAGATAGCTGCTTTTTCATTAATTTTCATTTCATAAAAATTACGCCAGAAATAAAACTCAATCGTCGATGTTTGATCTGCTCAATTCAGGCGTTTTCCGTTTTCTTTCTTTTCGGTGGGTGCTGGTCAAAATTTTGAACGATGAAAATAAAGAAGGGCTCATACTTGGAATTTCCGAATTGCGAATGATAAAATATCGAAAGAGGAATTATTGGAAAAAAAAATTGATTGACAGATCGAAAGGTCGAATAACTGTCTCAGCGAAAGTTGAAGTTTTCCGAATTGTTTTATGACTACTTTAAAGGGTTTCGTAATATTGGTATTTCTTTATTTTGAACTTTCATCAATTTTTGCATTCAATAATTCAGCCCTTCTTTATTTCCGTCATTCCAAATTTCGACCAGCACCCTTTTCGGTGCGTTATTTTCCACAGAATCGCTCTATATATCCCCTGTCATTTAGATATCACATGTTTCATCTGATTATTAAACCCAAAATATGGAGAATATTTTGACCATTTACCACTATTATTTATACGATTTAGTATAAATATTTAGTTCGGATATTTGTGAAATATTCTTATATTTTCCTCGTACAATCTGAAAGGGATCAGAGGCCAGAAGCGATACTGTTCTTGCGCCTGGTAATTTCGGACTTAATTAACTTTCATTGATATTGCAAAATGCTTCGAGTCTCCAGAAATAATTGTGTCATCATAATGGCCAATTTCACAATACGATTTTAACCAAAGTTTAGCGTTAAACTCGGGTCAAGTCTTCTAAAAGATAGTTCTGATTGGTCGAGCTCAAATTTAACCCGAGTTTAACGCTAAAATCTGGTTAAAATCGTATTGTGAAACTGGCCCTAAGCAGTTAACCGTCGTAAATAATTCCTGATTTTGTGAACTCGTCTTTGCTCCGAAAAAATGAGAAGATACCGTGATTATGTCCCGATTTCATTGTGAATTTCATGAAACAAAATTCGAAAAGAGCTTTTCTATCAATGCGTATCTTTCTCTAATTTAAGGATTGTCCATATATTACGTAACGCAAATTGGGGTGGGGGGATGATCCTTGAAAATAGCGCTACGTAATATATGGAGAACCCCTCACCAGTTATATCGCTTCACTCACCAAAAGTAGCTGATGAAATTTCGGAGATGACCCCACCTTGTCAGAGTATCAAGCACGTGGTAATGATTACAAACAAATTCAGCAAGAATTTCTCTAAAAATATCTCAAATCTATAAGATACTTCACGCTCTTTGTGGCAACAGAAATTGAATACCTGCAGGCATCTTTTAGGTCTAGGATGGTCGTGAAACATTTAGGATGTGGAAGATTTCTTGCCGTTCTACGGTCTGCCAACCTAAAATGAGCAGTCTCTGCGAACTCATTTAAATTTTTTGCGATTTAAAATAAATCAATTCGAGCCGTCTGGTTTTGGAATCATGAGAATAGTCGATATAAAGTGATTCTCTATGGGAACACACTTTTGAACAGCACCCTTCGTCAATATTTTGAAATGTTAGATTGATATATAAGATTAATCTTATTCTCGGACCACACAGGTTCTGAATATGGCTTATTTTGAGAGACCTGTGCCTTGAAAGGTATCTTATACCCTCCGACTCACCGAAGAATAATAGGGACTGAAGTGATTTTATTTCATTTTTCATTTGAAATTTTTAGTACACATTTCATTGTTGAAATGTGAAATTTTTAGTGCACAGTATTGCTTTTTTAGAGAAGCTAAAATTGATCTGTAGGGCGCTTGCTTAGTGATTTTCAGCGTTAGATTACCCAGTAGATATAATGCGTATTGCGAATAAATAAAAATGACAGGACATTTACTACACACATCCAACATGGCGGCATCAGAATCTCTGCAATTACCGAGTTGTCGTATTTTGATCGCATCCAGGAAATTGAATCGTCTATCACTCAATACAGGGAGCAAGCGCCCTGTAGAAATACACACTTGTTTCAGGAAAACTTATTTCACCCATCTGCGTCCCGATGGTTGATAAATAAGGTTCAATTTGTCAAAGAAATTTCTCGTATTTGACGTCACGGTATGACATATATCTATCGAAAATGTGTGAATTGACGGCAGGTTCTGTGGCACCTTAAAAATGAGTATAAAATACTGTTGAGACGTCATGCCTTTTGTTGTTTTTTTTTTATTATCATCACGCGATTTAAACGTTTTACGTTAGCGAAAAAATTTTTAAATTCAAAATTACGAGATCTCCTCACATTTCGTAGCCTAGATTTCAAGTACAAATAAAAACGTGTTTTGTGACAAGCGAACACTGTATTTGACGAAAAATCTTCTTCAATGCGGAAAACCTAATTGACTGGTATTCGAGCCATCTGATTCTCTTGCATTTCGTGGGCTGGGGGGATCGGAAACTCGCATAGATAGAAAAACTTTCTACTGCAACCATGGCCATTGTGTAGGTAGCTCGTGAGTGATGGCGAAATTTCCACTATGGCACAGTTATCACCTGAGTTTGTAGGATAAGACGTTGCCCATGGTAGATTCGACACAGTCGTACCTGAATGACCAAAGGAAATATATAAATGTTACGTGATGGACTCTCTCAATTTCAAAGGCGCTGATTGAACACAGGTCGTAACTTACCAGTACTCACGTCGACCCACTGCTCGTCCATACGGTGAATGCCCGTGTGAATATTTGCCCAATCCGAACTATGTATGCAATCGTAAGTATGACATGTTGTGTTCCGCACATAGTCCAACTTCCTTTGAGAATCGATGATTGCTAAATGAGCGCCCTCCAGATTGCATTGTTCTCTTGCCTCTGACCACCTCACTCTATCAAAGACAAACTTGTAGGCTGCGCCGATTTCAGGATATGCGATGTAGCCATCCGGAAGGGTTGCAGGTTGATTCGAGATTTCGGGCATGAGATTCGAGATAACTGTATTTAATGGTTGTATTAAATTTCTTCTAGAATAAAATTTCCTCTTTTTTCAACGAACTATTCGCACTTCAATTCTTACCGATATTTGCATCATTGGAGTATGGTGCTCGGGAGCCGATCAATTGACATAAGACTTGCAACGACAAGGTAGCGGTCACATTCATCGTATTGTTTCACGACTATGGTCTTCTTCGTACTGTTATAGCTAAGGTTTATTTGAGAAAGAAGAAACTTTCGACGTACTAGTTTGCATCGTAGTCACCTCTGCCCCCAAGATAGCGACAATCGAAGGAATACCATTGCGGGCGGACGTTCGATTTTGTTGCAAATGTGTGTACTATAGGGTCGAACTCTGATCCCTCATATGTTTTAATCATCGATCGTTATTTATAAATTCGTTGCCCTCCGACCTCGGATATACAGTGCAACCTCTCAATAGAGCTGCTCATGGGCTGTGAGGGGAATACATTTCTCAGAATCTTGGTTCCCCCACTCTGACTACAAACGCTCGTGAAAAAAAAGTGTGACTTTCGTACCTCTGTACGCCGGGTGTGTAGTATGGTAGTGGGGGAAGCGCCCACTGTTGATAGGCTGTACTGTACCTGAAACGTTACTCATGTATTAATACAAGGCGAAAGATTTACAGTAAATTCTGCTTTGTTCCACATACAGTATTGTACAAATTCTGAAGAACGAAATGGATTTCTCCAGAACTCCGTGCCGAGGATGATAATATCGAAGCGACATAGTCAGACTTATTATAATTCTAGTATTGGGTACATTAGAGCAAGTGGCATTCAATGTCTATACGAGTGAATGTTACCACAATTGAGATAATTTCTACTCCAAAAAAGTGTTGTCCATATATTTACTGCTCACAGAGTAAATTCGACAGCACTGTTTTTTGCGTGTAGGGAGATGAAAGTAAAAATAACGAAGCGATTGATTATTGGTATATCAAAGAATTTGTTATTTATGTATCAACAAATTTGTATTTTTATTCATTCTGTGTTTCAACAAAATTTCTTTCAACTGATTTATTTATATTCGTTTAGTTATAATATGCAAACGTAAATGCAATAAAAAAAATCAGTAATTCTTTTGAACTTCCCCGCATTATTTTCACGCGTCTGCACTATCTTTCATTGTATCAATGAATCTAATAAAGAGTTAGTAGTTTTTTCTACTGCTTCTCGGAATTTTTACAATGCGCCATTTGCCGCGCCTCCAAGAATATAATGAAAGAGTCATAGTATTTTTTTGACCGCATATTTGTGCAGCACCACTATCTTAGCATTCGTTCATTAATTCATACGCGACCAGCGCTCTCTATGTATCAATGGAGTAGTTGCTGCCGGAGGGAGTATCAAAACTAGCGATGTGTACAAGCGAACGAACAATTAAAAGAACAACTCAAACTAACAATTCATACACGTCTTCATGCATATCTCTATAATGTATAGTCTTATTTATACTAGCGTTATTTAGAGTTGGATAATTCAATTTCAATTTCCCGATATCAGGGAAACATCTTACTGAATATGTGATATGAAGTAATGCGATATATACTGTTTTTTTTTTTTTTTTTTTATTATCTTTTTTAATTTTCATCACGATATTTGAACGTTTTACATTTACAAGAAATTTGTTAAATTTAAAAATACGGGGCCTCTTTACATTTTGGAGCCCCGATTTAAAGTACAAATGAAAACGTGTTCTGTAACAAGTAAACACTGTATTGAAGGAAAAATCTTATTTAATGCGGAAAACCTAATTTACTGATGCTCGAGCCATCTGATTCTCTTGCGTTTTGTAGTCCTTAGGGATCGAAACCTCGCATAGATAAAAAAACTTTTCTTTGCAACCGACGTAATTGTGTAGGTAGGACTGTCTTCCTTCCAAAAATTCCGCGATGGCACAATTACGCTTCCAGTCATCATGAGGATAACCCTCCCGCCAGTACAGATCCAGCAGGGTCGTACCTGAATGACCAAAGAAAATATATGTTACATAATGGACTCTCTTAATTTCGAAGGCGCTGATGGACAGGACGTAATTTACCAGTACTCGAGTCGACCCACTTCTCGTCCATACGGCGGATGCCCGTGTGCATTTGGATCTGACCAGTACGGTAGTAAGTTTGATATGTTGTGTTCCACACATGCTCCAGCTTCCTCTTAGAATCAAGGATTGCCAAATGAGTGCCCTCCAGATTGCATCGTTCTCTTGCCTCTGACCACGTCACTTCATTGAAGATAATCTTGTAGGCTGCGCCGATTTCAGGATATGCGATGTAGCCTTCCGGAAGGGTTGCAGGTTGTACTGGCGGTGGCGATTGATTCGAGATGGCAGGAGGATTCGAGACGACTGTATTCAATGGTTGTATTAAATTTCTTCAAGTATAAGATGTCTTTTTTTTACAATAAAGTATTCGCACTCAAATTCTTACCAATATTCGTATCATTGGAGTATGGTGTTGGGGACCCGGCGAATTGAAATAGTAACTGCAACGCCAGACTAGCGTTTACATTCATCGTGTTGTTTCACGACTATGGTCTCCTTCGTACTGGTAGCAGTGGTAGCTAACAACTATTCGAGAAAGAAGAAACTTTGAGGATATATATAGTTCGCTATAGTTCGCTATCGTCGTCACCTCTACCCCCAAAGTAGCGATAATCGAAAGAGTACCATTGGGTGTACATTTAATTTCGTTGCTACGCATGCTATAGGTTTAAACTCTAATTTCCTCGTAAAATCAAATCAAATAACCCTGCTGAACTCTTGTTATTGTATTATTAAATTTTTGTTCAGCTTACGAACTCTGCTATAATAATAGATATGTTTAATATTGCCATATTTTAATCTGGTAATTAATCAGCGACGAAGAATAAGCGATTAATAACGTATATATATATATATGTAGTTATAGCTAGCTAGCTAGTCAGTAAGTATAACTATGAATAATAATATTAATATATCATTATAATTTATTTTTGGAAAAAACGCTACCGCAAGTTTTGCTTGAAAAACCGGCTATCTCGAAATTCGCTTGAAAAAGCGCTTATCTCGAGATTCACTTGGATAATCAGCTATCTCTAATCGAATATTATTGTTTGTTACTGTTTATACTCGTTGTCAGAGTTTTTCGTTAAGATAAAATGAGAGATACAGTGAAAAAAATCCCCGGAAAAATTAATTGTTTGGAAAAATGGTATAACTCGATAATTTGATTGCAGCTTGTTCAGAATAATTGCGACGGGTTTCGACTTTTTGTGGTTCGATTCCTATAAATGATCAAAAGCATTATCATGTACCTACTACCATGCTATGTTAAATTATTATGACTCAGGCCATCGTGTTTACGATTTGCGATTAATCTCAACACATGATTATTTTGGTAATGTGGAATGAAATTCAGCATTTAATTACCCATTACCGAAGTTATGTGTAATTAAATGGGTAATTCCATCAAAAATGTAATTAGTGACTCGCGATACTGATTGTACTTGGCGAAAGGTTTTTGCACGGGATAGGTGCATTCATGGGGATCAATTTCACTCGTCTGGATTTTAAAATCATACCTTGCGACGACGAAAAGTGGATGATGAAATTTTCTGAAATCTGATTTAATCTTCTGAATTAGCCGCATGAATTCTCATGAAACCCTATATGAAATATCGTGAGATTTTCTACATATGCCGCGTGAAATCTTATAACATTTTTGAAGTTACGCGAAAAGGTTAAGGAAAGATTCAATATAACATTTCCCCGTATTTCTATTATTACTTTTCATCATCAACTTATATTCGAATCATAATTGATAGTAGCAGTAATTCATGGGTTTGTGGGGTGATGTAAAGTAATGCGATAAACACTTTATTTCATTTTTTATTTTTTTTATTTTCATCACATTATTTAAACGTCTTACGTTGGCGAAAAATTTGTTGAATTCAAACTCACGAGGCCTCCTCACATTTCGTAGCCCTGATTTGAAGTAGAAATAAAAACGTGTTCTCTGACAAGCGAAAACTGCATTCGACGAAAAATCTTCTTCAATGCGGAAAACTTAATTTACTGATACTCAAGCCATCTGACTTTCTTGCGCTTTTTAGGCCTTAGGGATCGGAACCTCGCATAGATAAAAATGCTTGCTACTGCAAGCATGGTTATTGTGTAGCTTTCTCGTGAGTGTTGGCGAAATTTCCACTATGGCACAATCGTCACCTGAGTCTTTAGGATAAAGCCCACCCCAGGGTAGATTCAACAGGGTCGTACCTGAATGACCGAAGAAAATATAAATGTTACGCCATGGACTCTCAGCTCAATTTTGAAAGCGCTGATTGAACAGGTCGTAACTTACCAGTGGTCGTGTCGACCCACCGCTCGTCCATACGGTAGATGCCCGTGTGAATATTTGCCCAATCAGTACTATTTACACAATCGTAAGTAAGACATGTTGTGAACATCACATATTCCAACTTCCTCCAAGAATCGAGGATCGCTAAATGAGCGCCATCGAGATTGCACCGGTCTCTTGCCTCTGACCACCTCACTTTATCAAAGACAATCTTGTAGGCTGCGCCGATTTCAGGATATGCGATGTAGCCATACGGAAGGGTTGCAGATTGTACTTGCGGTGGCGATTGATTCGAGATTGCGGGAGGATTCGAGACAACTGTATTTAATGATTGTATTGAATTTCTTCACGAATAAAATGTTTTCTTTTTTCAATAAAGTATTCACAATTCAATTCTTACCGATATTCGCACCATTGGAGTATGGTGCTTGGGAGCCGATCAATTGGCATAGGAGTTGCAACGACAAGCTAGCGGTCAGATTCATCGTGTTGTTTCACGACTATGGTCTTCTTCGTACTGGTATAGCTAACGATTATTCGAGAAAGAAGAAACCTTGGAGGTAGTTTGTTATCGTATTCACCGCTGCCTCCATGATAGCGACAATCGAAGAAATATCATTGGGCGGACGTTCGATTTCGTTACAAATTTATATACATATACTAGAGTCATGTGGGGCAAGTGTGCACAGCGGGTAAGTGTGCGCAGACTCATTATTTCAAAAGCCGTTGAAATTACCCTTACGGAAAAAAAACCCTCAAAATACCACCCTCAACTGAGCCCTCAACTTTCAGGGTGATTTCGTACCCCCAACTTGGGGGTTAACCCTGAATTGAGAGGTAACTTCAACTTGAGGAACAACCGTCAAATGGGGGTCCCTTCAACTTCAGGGTTTTTGAGGTGACTTTTTGAAGTGACTTTTCAAGTGACCCGCCACTCATCAGGGTCGACCCCTAACTATTCAGGGTCATCCCTCAATTTTCAGAGTTGTCCCAGAACGTTTCAGGGTTATCCCTCAATTGTTGGAGGTTGTCGCTCAATGTTTGAGGGATATCCCTCAATTCTTGGGGGTTTTCCCTCAATTTTCAGTATTGACCCCCAACTATTCAGGGTTATCTTTCAATTGTTGGAGGTTGTCCCTCAATGTTTGAGGGATATTCCACAATTCTTGGGGGTTTTCCCTCAATTTTCAGGGTTGATCCACCAACTTTTCACGGTTGACCCTTCAATTGATGGTTCATCCATAGGAATTGAAGGTATTACCCTGAATATTGGAGGTTGAACCCTGACATTTCAGGGTTTCACCCCCAGAATTAAGGGTGAAACCTTGAAAATTGAAGGTTCACCCTCAAACTTGAAGGGTCTTTTCCGTAATGGTAGAGAAGGAAAATCAACTATCTCCAGTACTACTTAGGTAAAGGTATGTACTTCGACGTTCGACAAAAGACTCGAATCTTGTCTCGCGTGTTTGCGTAGTTTTGCCAACATTGGTCATTGAAATTTTTTGTAAAAAATCTTACGATAATTTTTGATTTTCAATTTAAAAACTTTTGTACTTGTGCTTCGGTATTTATTACTTATCTAGTTTAATGTGTAGCATTACAAAGCTTCATGTAATGACGCAATAATGAGTAATTTTAAGTCAATTCCGTTCGAACAGTTAGGGTTAAATGTGCGCAAAAGCTTGTTGGGTAAAAGTACACATATTTGCATGCGTACTTTGCATATGTGGATCCACCTATAGAGGATTGGATTCAATGTTAAGTCCAAGCTCCGATTTCCTTGTATGGTCGAATTAGACAACCTTGCTAAACTCTCACGTCTTATTATCACGCCTTATTATCACGGGTTATCTAATCCAGACATACGAGGGAGTCGGAGTTTGAACTTATCACGCTATATATCGGGCCGTAAAATCGGGACACGTCGGTTCAAACTCCGATATTTTTTCGTGACAAAATATTAGGGTATCATGCAATAGAGTTTCTGAAACTATGGAGTCTGCCAAATCATGTTTTTTTTTTATTTTTTTTTTCAATGTCATCACGGTATTTGAACGTTTTACATTCACGAGAAATTTGTTAAATATAAAAATACGTAGCCTTCTCACATTTTGAAGCACCGATTTGCAGTACGAATTCGCAGTACGTGTTCTGTGACAAGCGAACACTGCATTAAATAAGAAATCTTCTTCAATGCGGAAAACCTAAATGTCTAATATTTGAGCCATCTGATTCTCTTGCGTTTTGTAGTCCTCAGGGATCGAAACCTCGCATAGATAAAATCGCTTGTGACTGCAATCGACCCAATTTTGTAGGTAGGACCCGCCTGCTTCCAAAAATTCCGCGATGGCACAATTATGAGTAGGCCAGTCATCATGAGGATAACCCTCACGCCAGTGCAGATCCGGCAGGGTCGTACCTGAATGACCAGAGAAAATATATGTCACATAATGGTCTCTCTCGATTTCGAAGGCGCTGATTATACAGGACGTAACTTACCAGTACTCGAGTCGACCCACTTCTCGTCCATACGGTGGATGCCTGTGTACATTTCGATCTGACCAGTACGATGATGAGTAAAATATATTGTGCTCCACACATACTCCAGCTTCCTCTTAGAGTCAAGGATTGCCAAATGAACGCCCTCCAGATTGCATTGTTCTCTTGCCTCTGACCACGTCACTTCATTGAAGATAATCTTGTAGGCTGCGCCGATTTCAGGATATGCGATGTAGCCTTCCGGAAGGGTTACAGGTTGTACTGGCGGTGGTGTACGATTCGAGATTGCAGGAGGATTCGAGACAACTGTATTCAATGGTTGTATTAAATTTCTTCAAGAATAAGATGTCTTCTTTTTGAATGAAGTATTCGCACTAAAATTCTTACCGATATTCGCATCATTGGAGTATGGTGTTGGGGACCCGGCGAATTGAAATAGGAATTGCAACGACAGGCTAGCGTTCAAATTCATCGTATTGTTTCACGACTATGGTTTTCTTCGTACTGGTAGCTAACGATGATTCGTGAAAGAAGAAACTTTGAGGATAGTTCACTATCGTCATCACGTCTGCCCCCAAAGTAGCGATAATCGAAGGAGTACCATTGGGCGGACGTTTGATCTCGTTGCTACGCACACTATAGATTTAAACTCTGATTCCTTCGCACAGTCAAATGAAATAACCCTGCTGAACTCTTGTTATTATTATATTATTAAATTTTTGTACAGCTAATATATGCGAACTCTGCTGTATATAGATATGTTTAATATTGCTGTATAAATATATTAATCTGGTAATTAATCAGCGACGAAGAATAAGCGAATAATAACGTATATATATATGTAGCTATAGCTAGCTAGCTAGTCAGCAAGTATAACTATGAATAATAATATTAATATATTATCATAATTTATTTTTGGAAAAAACGCTACCGCAAGTTTTGCTGGAAAAAGCGGCTATCTCGAAATTCGCTTGAAAAAGCAGCTATCTCGAAATTCGCTTGAAAAAGCAGCTATCTCGAAATTCGCTTGGAAATGCGGTTATATCGAGATTCGTTTGAAAAAGCGACTATCTCGAGATTCGCATGAATAATTTTTTGTAACACTGTATAGAAGTTCGCACTTTGTGTACACTCCACATAGATAAATCGACAAAGTGTGCGGGAATCAACATTTCCGGATGGGTAAATCATGCCACATTTTTATATGAAAAACACTATGGATCGAATTCTTTTTTTTACCGATAAAGATGGGATAAAAATTCAAATGTAAAAGTCAATGTGCTCAAAGTTGAAAGACTAATCAACGCGTTTCTTCTGAACAGTAAGGCTTAGTGGTCTAATACTTGGTGGATTTTTATATCTCAACACACACTATGAGATATCAAAATTGCAGACAAATCGAAATTTTTATCCCGGATTGTTTACAGATAATTGGTGGACCTGCCCACATACATTCTCTTTTTCCCGCCAAAAAAATTAGCACAACTCCTCGGGTCAGATGCTCTCCTGATACCGGGAGCAATCGTCGAATCTACATTTTTCCATCTCGAAAAACGTTAGTATACATGGCGTGGTTTGTCCAACACGCACTTCCGGGCCAAAATCAACCTCGACAAGTTTACATGATGAGTATTCGTATATGCACCTAAGCCTATATAATTGTTTGAAAAAAGAGTGTACCTATACATGAAAATAGCTATTATACGAAAATTCTTTTCGCGTAAGAACAAAAATCCGAAATCAGATGCTATACTAATATTAAAAATCACATGTTGAGATTAATCGCAAATCATAAACACGATGGCCTGAGTTGACTTTAATCACACATCATCTGTATAAATAATTTCACATTACAAAAGTAATATTTCACATAGCAAAAGTCAATCGCGCTGTAACTATGTAACGCATAGAAAATTTCAAAATTAGTTCCACATGAATTCAAGAAATTTAATATTTTCACAGCTTGAAATAAAAATTCGAGCCAAAGGTTAGTTTCTACTTGAGAAAACTACTGCGTAGAAATTATAATGTAGGAAATAGTGTTTCTTGTCTTCGAATAAAGATATCTATAAATATTTACTCATGAATCTTCGTATACTAGTAACGATAAAAATAATCTCTTCTCTTGGTATTAATTAATTATGTGGAAATATTAAAAGCAAGAAGAATGTGCTCGCTCGCTACGCTCGCTTGATTGGGTTTTCCTGAATCTTCGCTCAATTTTCAGAATTGTGCCAATTTTTCCTATATGAAACCATGCTATCTCAGAAGTGACTTAAAAACAGCTATACCTTAAGTTTTGCTTGAAAAAGCCGCTATCTCGAGATTCGCTTGAAAAAGCGGTTATCACGAGATTCACTTGATAAAGCAACTATCTCGAGATTCGCTTGGATAATCAGCTATCTCTAATCGAATGTTATTGTTTGGTACTGTTTATACTCGTTATTAGAGTTTTTCGTTAAGATAAAATGAGAGATACAGTGAAAAAAAGCCCCGGAAAAATTCCTTGTTTGGAAAAATGGTATAACTCGGTAATTTGATTGCAGCTTGTTCAGAATTGCGACGGGTTTCGACTTTTTGTGGTTCCATTCCTAAATGATCAAAAGCATTATCATGTACTACCATGCTATGTTAAATTATTATGACTCAGGCCATCGTGTTTACGTTTTGCGATTAATCTCAACATATGATTATTTTGGTAATGTGGAATGAAATTCAGCATTTAATTACCCATTACCGAAGTTATATGTAATTAAATGGGTAATTCCATCAAAAATGTAATTAGTGACTCGCGATACTGAATGTACTTGGCGAAAGTTTTTTGCACAGGAGGTGCCTTCATGGGGATCGATTTTACTCGTCTCGATTTTAAAATCATACCTAATTGCGACGACGAAAAGTGGATGATGAAATTTTCTGAAATCTGATTTAACTTTCCGAATTAGCCCCATGAATTCTCATGAAACCCTATGACATATCGTGAGATTTTCTACAAAGCCGCGTGAAATCTTATAACATTTTTGAAGTTACGCGAAGAGGTTGAGGAAAGATTCAATATAACATTTCCCGGTATTTCTATTATTACTTTTCATCATCAACTTATATATTCGAATCATAATTGATAGTAGCAGTAATTCATGGATTTGTGGGGTGATGTAAAGTAATGCGATAAACACTGTTGAGACGTCATGCTTTATTTCATTTTTTTTATTTTTTTATTTTATTTTCATCACGTTTTTTAAACGTTTTACGTTGGCGAAAAATTTGTTGAATTCAAACTCACGAGGCCTCCTCACATTTCGTAGCCTCGATTTGAGGTACAAATAAAAACGTGTTCTGTGACAAGCGAACACTGTATTCGACGAAAAATCTTCTTCAATGCGGAAAACCTAATTTACTGATACTCGAGCCATCTGACTCTCTTGCGTTTTGTAGGCCGTAGGGATCGGAACCTCGCATATATAAAAATGCTTGCTACTGCAAGCATGGTTATTGTGTAGGTATATCGCGAGTGATGGCGAAATTTCCACTAAGGCACAATCATCACCTGAGTCTTTAGGATAACTCCCACCCCAGGGTAGATTCGACAGGGTCGTACCTGAATGACCGAAGAAAATATGAATGTTACGCGATGGACTCTCTCAATTTCGAAGGCGCTGATTGAACAGGTCGTAACTTACCAGTACTCGGGTCGACCCACCGCTCGTCCATACGGTAGATGGCCGTGTGAATATTTGCCCACTCAGTACTATGTACACAATCGTAAGTATGACATGTTGTGAACATCACATACTCCAACTTCCTCCGAGAATCGATGATTGCTAAATGAGCGCCATCGAGATTGCATTTGTCTCTTGCCTCTGACCACCTCACTCTATCAAAAACAATCTTGTAGGCTGCGCCGATTTCAGGATATGCGATGTAGCCATACGGAATGGTTGCAGATTGTACTTGCGGTGGCGATTGATTCGAGATTGCGGGAGGATTCGAAACAACTGTATTTAATGATTGTATTGAATTTCTTCAAGAATAAAATGTTTTCTTTTTTCAATAAAGTATTCGCAATTCAATTCTTACCAATATTTGCACCATTAGAGTATGGTGCTTGGGAGCCGATCAATTGACATAGGAGTTGCAACGACAAGCTAGCGGTCGAATTCATCGTGTTGTTTCACGACTAATATGGTCTTCTTCGTACTGGTAGCTAACGATTATTCGAGAACGAAGTAACCTGGAGGTAGTTTGTTATCGTATTCACCGCTGCCCCCACGATAACGACAATCGAAGAAATATCATTGGACGGACGTTCGATTTCGTTACAAATTTATATATACTAGAGTCATGTGGGGCAAGTGTGCACAGCGGGTAAGTGTGCGCAGACTCATTACCTATTTCAAAAACCGTTGAAATTAGAGAAAGAAAATCAACTATCTCCAGTACTACTTAGGTATGTACTTCGACGTTGGACAAAAGACTCGAGTCTTGTCTGGCGTGTTTGCGTAGTTTTGCCAATATTGGTCGTTGAAATTTTTTGTCTAAAATCTTACGATATTTTTTTGATTTTCAATTTAAAAACTTTTGTACTTGTGCTGCGGTATTAATTACTTATCTAGTTTAATGTGTAGCATTACAAAGCTTTATGTAATGACGCAATAATGAGTAATTTTAAGTCAATTCCGTTCGAACAGTTATAAGTGTACGCATTTTGACAAGGTTTTTTTTTTCTTTTTTTTTTCTAGAATTACAAGTAAGTAAATTCAATTTAGATTTTCGGAAATTTTCAATGAATGAACGCTCAAAATGAATGTTTTTGTTTTATTTTATTTCACTTGAAATTCTCAATTTCATAACAATTAGATAACCTTGCTAAACTCTCACGTCTTATTATCACGGGTTATCTAATCCGGACATACGAGGGAATCGGAGTCTGAACCTATTACGCTATATATGTCGGACCGTAAAATCGGGACACGTAGGTTCAAACTCCGATATCTTTTCGTGACAAAATATTAGAGTCTCATGCAATAGAGTTTCTAAAACTATGGAGTCTACCACGTCGAGGCGTCACTTGCATAATTATTGTAAAAAATTTCGGAGCAGGGATATCCCTGTATATAAAGGTCAGAAAACGTAAGGTTGGCGTATTTGTATCCGTATAGCTCTACTTCAACACGCGTACAGTCAGGCGCAAGTTTCAAGATTTGAAATTTCACAAATAAAAATCGCTATATGCACTTCAGTTGCGTAAAAATCGATGGCAATTACGATTACCTATAGTAAAGAAAGTTATGTATGTACAAGTGTTATTACGTGTAGCCGACATAATTTTCAACATTTTTCGAATTATGTGTGATGGCCGTATGGGAGAGATGGCCAGCATTAATATTTCTTATGTTACTCGATATATGGCACTGCCTATAGAGTAAATCGCTTCGTACTGAGCAAAAGTTCTAAAGTGTCGCGAAAAAATATTAAAAACTGAGTAAAATCATCCTTGTTGGATTTTGTCTGCTGGGAATTAGTTGAGCAACGTTCACTGTTTACGTGCTCACTATATAAATTTTGAATAATTACATATTTTTACAACTTTTGTGGTATCATTATAGAGACCTTTGTTGTATCTTAGCTCGAATTTTTGGCAGCCCGTTTCTTAGCTAAAACACATCCGATCGATGTGAAATTGATAACAGTGACGCAGAAAAAGTGCACGGAGGGCATGATGCTCTTGGATTTCCAAAAAGCGAAAAATGTTTCGGGTGTTTTCATATTTATCAAGTACAACGTCAGCAACAACGATTATTCGTTACACAGCACTCTTGATATAAAATTGTACATTTTATTTTCGCTTTTTCGAAATTCAAGAGCATCATGTCCTTCGTGCACTTTTTCTACGTCACTGATATCAATTTCACATCGATCGGATGTGTTTTAGCTGGGATACGGGCTGCCAAAAATTCGAGGTGTATAATTCACCTTTCATATTCCCGTAACGCAACCCCATGCGTACTCATCGATGCCACGAGAACCTTTGCGGTCACTGACCCCGTGACAGGTGTTGTTATCCCAGATCAGTGCTCTCTGTCGGTAAGTTCGAAGCAACAAATGTTATCGCCATCTCACGCTCGCATTGTCGAACTATTTCATGCCGATAACGTCGGTATCGCTGTATGTGTGTGCAACCCGCGTGTCATTGCTGTGATCCATAACTGGAGGTTACATATCGTAAGGCGTATCTATGCTTGCGGCAAAATTAGTTCGGCAATGCAACCGCGAGATGGCGATACTATTTGTCACCCCGTGCACCAACTTTATGATTTCAAACTTATGAAAGCATGCAATTTTCATGATGTTTATAAAATCAAATAAAATTTGTTGCCAACAGTAGTTTGTCAATTTAACTGCGAGTTGGCGATACGGCGATACCATTTGAAGTCCCGCGAACGACTGAATGGGCAAGAATGAAATGTTGTATTCTGTAATCATACGCACAGAAACAAGAGTACATAATTTGAAAAACGAAAATAATCGAAATAAGAAGATGCTTACTGCTTTTAAACTTTTTATTTTATATAACAGCCTGTATTTTTTTTTTTTTTTTTTTTTTTTTTTTTTTTTTTTCTTTACCTTTTTTCAATAGAATTTATGTCATATATAAATATTTCACTGATTACATTATTATACCTAAATTATCTACAATGAAAGTCAGGTGGTAATCGTTTGTTATATAATAATTTAGATTTTCAACTAGCACGATATCACAATTATTTTTCAAACTTATATATCTGCAGTCATATTATGTAGTAGATAAAAATGTGAAGATAAAATGTATTTAGTTTGTTATACTCAATCGTATTAATTGATATTTATGTATATGTATATTACGTATACGTATTATATGTATATGTATTATGATATTATAACATTATAACTTGTCATCAATAATAATGATATAAATTGTCCAGACTTTTCAAATTGATTTACACCCCAGAAAGCGTTTTTTATATACCGCGATATAATTTGATATCGACACTTTTTATCAAATCCCACTATCTTGAATTTCAATTTACGAATTTACACATTCAATGGATGTATAATAAATATCGCAAAAAAATATTATTTCACCATCCATACCACCTCACCTTCATTGAGGAATTATTCAGAATTATTCAGAATTATTCAGAATTATTCGATAATGCGTTCGCGTTCGAATCACATCGATGCAAACAATATGATCATACAGAGATAATAATATTTAATTATTACTTATTAGTAATAAATTTGTAAGAAAATCAAAGACTTCCTGTATTATATTATAATATAGAATAGGAATTGATCATATTTTTTACTTGAAGTAAAAATAACAGGGTATAATATATTATGTAGTCATCCAGCAAAAGATTTGAAAATTTATCGACCCATTTGTACTACCTGCATTGTGATACGTTTATAATAAGTATATATAAAGCTTTATACTACTGGACGATTTTTTAAAATCATTTTTCATTAATTCAAACAAAAGTGATTGAATTTCACGATTTCGGTATTGCTGAACTTGTTACGTTGTATGAATCACGAACTTATAAAAAAATACAGGTCGACAAAAATATGAACATTGCACAAGATAATTCGCAGTGCGAATATAAGTATGTAGCATAGGCTTTGTCAATGCCACTATTATACATATAGCTGAGCAATGAATTTCGTCTATTCAATAGCCTATATTCTTTCTTTATTACTATTAATCCAAAGTTTTGTAGATTGATATATAATATAAGATATCTAATAATTATATAGCTATAGTATATCAAAGTTATATATTATTTATACCCTATATGAAAATCAAAAACGATAATAATTGGATGAAAAATCGTGCCCTTTTTTCCTTCCAATGTGATATATACTCACACTCGTATATAATTATTTCTTCTAACTAGATATTAGTAGGTATTTATATAATTATAATGATCATGTAATAAGATTTAAACTAGCGAACTATATAACTATAGTGTTGAATTTATTAAATAATTTATATATTATATACTCACTCATTAATTTCCCAAAAATTGATTATATAATTATATAATAATTATTACGGCTTTTATACTGGTCAAATTTATCGAGATGACGACTCAAAAAAATGACTATAATTATGTAGTATGAATTTAATTATGTATGCAATTATTCAGGCGATACTATAATGAAATGTATATATAAGTGTTTAAAAAAATTATCCACTCACATTTTACTTTTACTCTGGAGCTCTGAGAACGTTCTATATTATATTATATTATATTATATTATATTATCTATATATGCATATAATAATACATAATATATACCCTAACAATTCCCTACTTATAGAATAACTTTATAAATAGTAATTTAATATATTAATGAAGATTGTTCAGCTACGAACTCTGCTGTAGATATGTTTAATATTGCCATATACTAATTTGGTGATTAATCAGCGACGAATAATGAGGGATTAATAACGTATATATATGTAGCTATAGCTAGCTAGTATATCAGCTAGTATAACTATAAATGATCATCATTTAGTATTTGCTAATCCCTATAATTCGCAGTCTATATTGTATCTCTGTCGTTATTATAATTATGTGACACAGTGTGAAGTATTGGAAATTAAGAATATAAAGATTTACCTAAACCTGTATCATCTATCAAGACTTTGAATAATGTATATCATTTTTTTTTTTTTTTTTTTTTCAACCCTTCTAGTCTCATTTCGTCGCCATAATTATTCTAGGCCTCTGTTCTTCAAGCGGATCGCCACTCCTCTAATTACACAATTTTTTTAAACATATTATATAGTCAGTAATGATATTCTTGGAAACAATTTACTTCAATATTGCGGCTTATAGAATCTCACAGCAAAACTCTTAGAGCATATCTGCATTATCCATACAATATCGTATCCGTTTTTCTTGTCTTTTTTTTTTTTTTTTTAAGATCTGAATGCAAGAATGATTCAGTATTCATTTCGAATAACGAATGTAACTCTGTTTTTATAATAACGAATTATTCCTATAAAATATTATCCCTAATTCTAATGAATATGCATTTTTTGATCCATCAAAACCCCGCCGTTTTACGAAATATCCGATTATAGCCGGATAGAAAAATGTGTGAATTTATTTTGACTACTAATAGAAAGTATAATGATAAGTGGATTGCATAAAAGTGGCATATAGTTAAACCGCAGATACATTAATCTCACGTTATCTCGTTATTCAATAATAATGTTCATGAAAAAAAAAAAAAAAAAAAAGTACATTTTCGTACAGGCAATTTCTCCGGTTTTGTTCAAGAATTATTTTCCATTCATATATAATTATTACGTAGCGGTAGCACCTTTGGATATATATAATATAAGAAAAGAATAAATAATATACAAATGAAAAAAAAAAAAGAAGTATTATCACAATATATAATTATTATTATTTTTTTTTTTTTTGTTTCAATTAACAACAACAATAAAGATATAATGCGTTAATCACTTTTGATTAAATGCTGATAAAATATAAAATTCTATCTATTATAATAAATTTGGCCATATTATAGGTAATATACCATTTATCCCCATCCTTTTTATACTATCATTACTGTGATTAATATAACTAATCTTAATATTAATGTTACAATTATTAATATTAAAATTACTTAATAATACGGCTAGCAATTACAATTTTCATCTCGTATCTCATTAGTATTTCAGGATAAAAAAAAACCCTCGAATATTCGCTCTCCCATGTTTTTATAATCTTATAATATACGACACATGATCGATATATTTCAGTCCGTATTAACCAGAACACTAACGTCGTCATCCTCGACTTTAACAGTTGTATAAAGTTTGCCAAGAGCTCTGCACTTCTTTATTTTCGCACGTTGATTCCTAGCTATTGATAGCCAGCCACTTCCTCCGCTGGTATTTACTTGTACAACGGTATCGCTCATCTCTGGATTAAATCTGTTAGATCTGCTGGGTGAACGGTGAAGTTTAGTCACAGGAATACGCCTTCTTACAGGATTAACATCGCCGGTATTAAGCGACGATTGATTTCCTGTTATCCAGCTGGTTTCAGTAGAAGAAGTCCGCGTCAATTGACCACGCGACTTGCTACTAGATCCACAAAAATCTATACCAGGAACTTCCAGGTCTGTACCGGTCAGCTCTATCGATGTTGACTTTGAATTCCTCGAAGATTCTTGCTGCTGTATGGAAGAATCGAACGAAGGATGCGACTGAGACGAAGGAGAGATCAACGGATAAGTTGAAGAACGCTTGCTTGAGCTAGTCCAGTTTGTTGTGAGAAACTGGGACCCAGTTATGCCCAACTTTCTAGACCAGCTGCTTGATTTTTCCTGCCTTTTAATTCCCTCGGATGATGGAAGGCTGTGAACCAATACTCGTGTCTCAATTGTGGGGGGTATAGGATCCGAGGGATGATGTTCGAAGGAGGAATTCGTCGATCCGTAATCCTTGATTGATCTAGAATTCAAATCTTGGGCCGGAGCGGACGGAGATTTAGAAAGAACACGATGCTTCATCGTTGTTCTTGGATTGTCTAGACTAGATCTAGCGTTATTGATAAAACTTGATCGACGCTGTTGAGAAGAAGACGAATTGGCAAGCCCATGCTGCCGAGTGAAAGAATCAATCCAATCGGAAGACGGAACGTGTGAACTTGGGCCCTCGAATGTCCACTCTAAAGTCGCAGACCTAGAAAACTTGGGTCTGTGCAATGCGGGCTTTGTGGAAGCCGGTTTCTGCGACTTTTCTAACGATGATTGCCGGCTATAATTTCTACCAATTGTTGACTGTTTTCCTCCATTGTGACCCACAGACTGTAGGGAAAGAGCGGATCTTTCAAAGCTCGGTTGTTTACTAGACAAGGATCTCCTTTCAGTTGAGAAATGATTGTCCGCAGATCCTCTGCTGTAAACTTCGAACAGAGATTCAGGTACGGGTGGTCTGTCCCCAGTCAAAGTTAGATCGACTGCAAATTGCCTGGAGATTTTCTTCTCTCTCTTTGCTTGAGGTGGTTTAATCTCTTTCTTTGAGTCATCGTCGGTAGCTAGAGGGCCTCGGAATGTGAAGCCGGAAGTTTCGTTACTTGTGATATGAACTCTGGGTGGTTTTCTCTTAAATTTCAACGACTCATATGCAGCTGGACTAGAATCTATCATTGGGGTTCTGAGGGGTATCTGGATTCCTGAAGTACGGCTTACTCCTGTTGTCTTGAATGTCCAGTCGGGGGTTTCTTCACCCGATGAATTTGGCGACGATGTTGAAGAAACGGACGACGTTGGTACCAATGAGAGCTCAGAGGGCCGTGCTTGTGCTGGCCGTACTAGCCGTGCAGGTTTGTACGCCGGGTGCCGAGGCTGGACCCCCGACGTACGGCTACAGCTACGTAGAAGCGGCGTTGCTGATCGACGTCGACTCAGTGGCAGCAGGCTGGGGCTTTGTGTCCAGGGAATCGTATAGCGGGTATTCACAACAGAATATAAATTTCAGGAACCATGGTACTTCGACGTATATAGCTGGTGGAATTGGGATCAAAGGAGATGTCGATTGCTTGTAGTATCGATAGTCTTGATTGCTGTAAACAACATTTATTTCAATTAGAATTGTTTTCAAGATTTTATACAAAGAGATGCGCAAGATTTTCCTCATAATTGACAAAGTGTTTCACCTAATTTCATCGAATCAAATTTACAATTGAATAGATGAAAAGTTTTGAATTTTGTATTTTATTTAAATCTGAAGAGCCTGATGAGCATTTTTCTAATTTCTGTAAATGGGTTGTGTTGGGAAGAAGTATAGAGAATTCCCAAATCACATGATACGTTATTGTAGAGAAACTATATCTTGTGATATTTGGTTTGCAATGCTTTACAAGGTCGAAAAATGTTCTGTTTAAAATGTCGTTTATCTGATTTAAATCCTTCTGCATTCATATTATAATGTACATATAGATATAATATTATTGAGAAAAACGAGTGTTTCCATAGCCAAATGAAAATTTCCTTGCCAAGTTCCTAGATTCTGTTTGGCAAAAGGTTTTAGAATTTTAACAAAGAGAAGCTTGCTATATCTTTATGATCATACTACAAGATTCTTGATTTCTGTAAAATTATTTCCGTTTCTTTTTTCAAATTTTTTTCTTATGATGATCCTAGTACCTATATAAAGAGGAATGGATTGATATAATTATTGTGATATACTTACTCTCTATATCTTTCATCGGACGATTTTTCAAGAAGTGGTATTCCGGATAGGAATAAAATGACGAATGAGGTGAATAAAGGCGATGCGATAGCAACGTATTCAACACCTTCGATAACGTTTAATGAAATAATGAATATTCCCCACCATACGACGATTTCACCAAAATAATTCGGGTGTCTTGATAAACGCCATAATCCTGTAAACAATAAAATAAAAAAACTAAATGTTTTCGCGATTATATAATTATATAATTATATAATTATATAATGAAAGAATTTGGTATCGGTATTGAGCCGGCAATCATCAGAGTGACTAATCGAGATCTAGGAAAACAGTTCCAAATCCTATTTTATTTATAGATAATAAACTGCGCTCCTATTTTTATCTCGGATCACGTAACTCTATACGTTTCAAGTCTACTATTAGTGGGTAAATACCAATTTAAAAGTTCGATTTATCTTCATAAGTAAAAAAAAAAAAAACAGAAAAAAAGAAAACACTTCAAAAACTCTTTTTTAAAACGCCGTGCGCAAAGTTCGACTTTTCGTTGCTCCTTTGCGTGTGAAAAGTGCCCGTTTCTCGCACAAGTGTGCAAAGTAATTACTTTCCACACACAAAAAAAGAAAAAAATCGGTAAAGGATTAAAAGTATAATCTAACATTTTCAATTTTTTTTTTTTTTTTTTGTATTTCGCTCACCGTCATTGCACCATTTCCCATCATTCGCCGGGTCAGATCTGAATGAAAATTTCTGAAGATCGGCATAAGTTTCGGCTAGTAATCCGATCACGAATAGACCGGTACCAGCGCTGTCTAAGGTAGTCATGGTCTTAGGTGCTGGTGGAATTTTGTGACGAGGAGAATTTATGAATATAACCGGTAGACTCACTACGAATACCCATATTGCCTATAACGTAATAAATAATATAGTATAAATACTTACGTTATACTATTATGGTACTGGGTAAATTTTTTTCTATGATATAATGAAAAAAAAAAAAAAAAAAAATCAATGATATAACGAAGATCGTTATTACCGCATAAATTAACTCTATATACAACGATTAAACCCGCGGGGTCAATATGAAAGCGATGAAATAGAAAATTAATGTTAAGGCGCTAAAAATATATCACAGCATCATTAGGTGCCTATAAGTACTTGTAAGTATATTTACTTCAAGGAAATCCTATACATATAATTATATAGTAATCGTAATTACCGATTGGAAACTACGATCACATAATATACTTCTGACCTTTAAACTCTGGCAAAGTTTAAATGTGTTGATATATTAGTTGCATCTATGTAGAATTTTATTTAAATGCAGAAAATAGATAAATGATTGTGAATCGTCTTACCTGAAAAGTCCAAAATACTGCAAAACGTATAACGTTGCTTCTACGATCATCGAATCGTTTGTCTCTCCCGATTTTAAGGATTCTGTAAAGCAGATAGCCGGAAAGTCGCACACCCCAAAGGCAGACAAAAATCGTGACCATCAACTGACGACTATCATAATTCTGTTATACAACGTGAAGAAAAATGAATAAGTATCGTATAAAAATTTTAAAAAATTTAAAAAAATTGTCGAATTTATAATTTTTTTTTTTGTTTTTTGTTTTTTTTCTTGTACCTTTCCATTTTGTCCAAGAAAGAAAGTCAGAAGAGCTAGAATAATGAAATTAGTTCCACCCGCAAAATCGGTGAGTTTGTCCATCTGTAGGGTCGATGCAATAACGAAAAATATAAGCTGCATTCCCACCGTGACGATGGCACTGACGGCTAGGTGATCTTCGTCCAAAATTTGTACAGCCATTTTCGGTGTGTTTTTTATCGGACAAGTATTATTACTGTAAGATAAAAATGAAAAAAAAAAAAAAAAAAAAAAAAAAAAAATTACTACATTTCTCCTACTTACATTTGTCTCATCTCTAAATCGTCATTAGTCGATTATAAAATATAATGCGAAATTTCTATAAGCCTAATCTATACGATCATCTACCGTAATGCTTTATTGATTTTTTTTATACCAAGATAGAATTTACTCCCGCAAAACTCGCACCCACGTTATATTAACTAGGTCACGACGAATGTTTCGGTTAACTAGCGATCGAATCACCCTTAATATCAAATGATATGTGTATGTCCGTACTACGTTTATATACACTTGTAGATGTTATACTTATAATGCAGTTTAAAAAATCTCTGTTTTTGCTTAAAATAGAAAACGCGTGTTCGATAATATTTGTAATAACAAAATGAATATATAAAAAAGAAAATGTTTTTCAACTTCGGTCTTTCAAGCCCTTTAAAAATGTTTTAATAGATCGCATGAATTTTGGGTAAAAACAATTTCCTAACGTGATAATCCATGTAATACAATTCCGAAATTCAAATAAATGTCGCGTCACTAATGCCATAATTAAGTCGTAAGCGTCAAAAAATTATTTTTTTTTTTTGCGGATATGCCCAAACGATGTTATATGGTATGAAAAAGATTTTGCCACAAAAAAAAAAAAAAAACTTACGACCTTATGTCATTATAGTGACGCGAATTGTATTGACAATTTAAATCAATTACCGTTTTCAAAAAATCGATTATCTAATTAAGTATGATCGAGTCCACGGATCTTTCACGAGGTTTTAAGAAAAATAGAATAACTCCTGTTTCACTTCGCGCTGTCGATAATGTATTGAGCATTTAGTTAGTTAGTTAGCTGTGTCGAACGATTAATGCGCATTTTACGTTACTGTATAGATTACGTTAGTATCGATGTATGTATAGTATAGTACTAGTACATACTTATATATAAGCTAAAAGGTATATCGTTATACTTTACGTAATAACAAACCAATTCATTATATTCTATGAAAAAGCTTATGAGCTGTTAGGTGATAACGCGCGACATTCTATTATACTAACACGCGATAAAGTACAGACAATAGGAAAAAAAAATTTCAACGTTTATATAAATAGATAAGACGCATTACTTTATATATATAACAATAGTAATAATAATAGTATATATATAAGAATAAGAAGTATAATAAATGAGAATTGGAATTAAAATTTTTTATAGTAATTACCTGAATCCGGTGGGAGTAGCTGTTAGTCATATCTAACATACGTCGAGATATAAATATAGAGAGAGAGAGTCTAAACTCTGTGTGCGATGATAGATAGAATATAACGTAATCTGTTTATGGTAATAAAAAATTAGAAAGAAATTGAGGCGTTTTTTTTCTTTTTTTTTACTAACGTCACATACTTCCGCGCAAGATTAAATTCACGATCTTATAATAATACTCGCTATATTACACTGAATCTTGATCTCGTATATAGAGATACCTATTTAAGTGACGTAGTATGTTAGTTCGCAGCCTCCGGAAAAGGATCAATATGAACCTCGCGCGCGCGAAAACTGAAATCTAACGCGGTAGTAGAAACATCCGACTTGGTCAGACGGCCTTAGCACACTGACATACTACTGGGCTCGGAGACTACGTTTACTGGGCCGAAAGCACCAAGCTATATACATACATATATACACAATTTCCGGCATTTATATATATAGTAGATAGATAGAAAGTAGCATATAATCATTATGAGCATATATAGGTCTGAGAAAGAGGAATAGAATTTAAGTATATAGAATAGAATAGAGGGATAAGAGATTTGAGAATAGAAAAAAAAAAAAAAATTTGATTCTTTTGATATTTTTTTTTTTTGTTATATTTTCGTTGTATAGGTATAAAATAGGTATACGATAAAATTTTAAACTTTGGGATATTTATTTGTTCGTCTAACATCGTCGATTATCTCGTTATTATAGCTCTGTGCAGCATTGTTAAACGTATTAGTCTAATCTAATGTGCCAACTGATAAACCTGCAGGGCTGATCCCAGATATATAAGGTGAAAATAGCTATAGTGAAATATCGATTTATTATATATATATACGAACGAGCGGCCATAGTCATGATGATAATATCCGCTACACCTGAGATTACGGGATACGAAAGAACGAACGAATGATGAAAGTGTTCCCTTTCAAATTTCATAGATTTCTTCAAATTTAGATTTTATTTAATAAAATCTGTCAAGTTCGGTCAAGTTTTTTTTGTATCTAAATCAATTTTACCATACAAACGGTAACCATGACTTAGTGATTCGTTTTATTAGATATACGCGTTGATTTCTATAGTACTATGTATATAGAGATTCGCGAATTATAGACAATGGATTGCTGATCGTGGTAGCGAATGTTATATATAAAAGAAAAAAAAAAAGAAAAAATTTTACCTATATATATTGTATACATACCTACTTGACAGAATGCCAACGGTAGAAAAGAAGCTGAACTCCTGTGACTGTAGAGGCATTGGAACATCAGCGGGTGGTCAACTGTAGTAGTAGTAATAATAATTCATCGACTGGCTTCGATCCAATACTAACACGCCACCACCAAAATGATATAAATTATTCGATTCTATATGAACAAGTTGTTTTTTTTTTATCTCTTCTCCTATCTTTTCCAATTTCTATATACAAATATCTGAAGATAAAATGTCTCTTTCAGCAAATGAAACGTTTAAATTATTTTAAATTATTCAATTCTTTGTTATAAATTCATATGATTCTCTCATTGTCAAACTCGAAAACTAACTAACTTACTGCCGATATACTATACGAATGTAATTCTTCATATTGCTTATATTATTATATTCATATCGATGCGCAATTAAAGCGCGTTTCTAATAATATAATCATTATTTTTATCTTTGAAAAAATAAAATGCAAAATAATGTTAATTAACCCCTGACGCAATCTGCAATATAGTATAACCCGTGTTATTCATCCAATCAAGCTATATAATAGAGCTAATTTGAAAAATTGTTATATAAACTGCGTAATAAATTATAAAAAAAAAAAACGCCTGCGCATCTGCTGTACCGCTACTCATGGCTGTAACTCGGGTTGCAGCTTTAGATACGCTAAGGCGCATTTCGACGCCTAGAAAAGCTCTTTTTTTTATGCGGGTAATTTTTTTTTAGTGTAGTAATTCGATTGACCGATAGAGATCATCAGATTTGTATACGAAAATAAAAAAAGGAAGCACTACAATGACTACATGCAATCATCATACTGACATAACCTATATGATACTAAAACGGTTACGAAACTAATGATCAATTACCATTTCTTTGAACTAGTATATAGGAAATGAAATATATATGCTTGAAATTATCGTTTTTCGTGTAACAGATGATATTAATGTAAATTAATGAGTCATACTAAAAGCGTTGTTGTTATTAGTATCAACGAACGATTAGATACGCAATAACTATGATCTGTAATGAGTACGATATAGTATAACTCTAGAACGTATTAAATAATATAAATATAGCTCAATGTTTTCGCTTTACGATTAGGTTAGTTATTTATAAATATCCTAGAACGCAATAAATATATAGTACTAATTGTTTACCGCAGAATCAGAGCTAGGATTTTAGTAGGTATTTACTCACGCTTGAGTAGAGAGCTTGTTGATATAGTATAAAAACTAAGTCGCGTGTTTTCTACGTATTTAAAAATTTTCTGGTATTTCGCAGATGTGCAGATACAATAATAGAAGAAAATAAAGATTACACCGTTTGTATAATAATAAAAGTAAAAAGAAAAAGAAAAAGAAAAACAAAAATTATACATACCATCAACGCAACAACCGCATATTATGACACAATACTATAACTTAAACGTTCTTCTGTCTTCTGCTATGTGCTGAGAAAATATATCAAGCAGACGATATATTTTACGGTGTTTTTTTTTTTTATATATTATATTGTCTTGTCTTGAAATGCGATTCAGAGAAATGAAATCCGCCTAAACGAAAACAAATTGATTCGTTAATTTCGACAAAAAACTTTAAACATTGATAAAAATACGTTGATAAATCGTCTGTATTTTTTTAACGATTACTATAACCTAACCTAACCTAAAAATTATTTGTCAAAAGACCTCGAATTACAACCCTCGCCTATTTATATAACATAATGAATGCTAATAGCGTGTTATTAGTATTGCCATAGATAAAACTCTGAATAATAATGTACAAAATAATTGGTAGAAATTTAAACACGGGTATTCCGTGTTCAGCTTCCCTTGGTTTTAAAGAATGTTTATTTTTTTCACCGTATAAATACAAACCGTTTATTAAAGATTCTCGAATAATGATAATAACGCGTGATAAACATTCTAAAGTAAGCACAATCGGTAAACATTGGTTCTCAAAATATACCGACTACATAAAAGATCTTCAAAAAAGTCTTGAAAAAAGTTTTCCCAAGACAATGCATATATACAGAGTATTCAGCATAGGAACAAAAGACTTTTACAAAGATTTGAAGCAATATTTTATAATTAAAAAGAAAAAGAGCGCTTTAGGTATAGGAAAATTATCGACAGACGATTTACAACTATTATATAAAATGCCTAGAGATATAATGAAATTAACGCCGTTTCTTTTGACCGCTGCATTGCCGTTTGCTAATTACGTCGTACTACCATTAGGATATTATTTTCCAAAATTATTTCTAACTTCACAATATTGGGATCTTAAACAGAGGCTTGATTTCGCCTTGATTGATCACAAAAATCGTCTTAAACACAACAAACCATTATTAAGATGCGTTCAAGCTGGTCTAAATAATATAGATAATGAAATTATGAGAGATAAGTGGAACGATGTTATAGCAATTTTGGGATGTGGGAGACACCCACTTCCAAAAGATGTTATAGAATGCGAAATACTATTCAGAGATTCGCCATACTCGATAAAAAGTTTGCCAAGAAAACACGTGGTACGTTTTCAGTCATAGAAATTATTCTTCGGTCTTAGATTTCTCTCTATTTTTTTATCAACATTTATCATATTTTTTTTTTCAGAAAGAGTTATTGGCCGTTCATAAAATGACTAAATGGCTGCCTTACAAAAGGCAAAGACTCATCGACCGAGGTTTGACGATAAAAAGAATGGATGAAGCGATAGAGATGGATGGTGGAGTAAACAAAATGCCTAATGATGCTTTGAGATGGGTAAAAAAAAAAAAAATTATATTGTAATGATTTTTATAATTCTTATTCTTTATTTTTTTTTTTTTCAGGCTTTATTCTTCAGAGGATTAAACCCTGTTAATATGTCGACTGAAGATATGAGAAAATGGCTTAATAATTGGCTAACTGTATCATCGGTTGTCGATAGACAGAATATATCCTTGCTTCTTCACTGTCCAATATTATTGGCTTATAATCATGAGACAAACTGGACACTTTTGTATTATTAGATAATAATTAATGTGTGTAAATTTTCATTTACCTGCAAATAGCATTTTGAACAGAATTTTTATGATATAGAAGACAAAAAAGAAAAAAAAAAATTTAGACAACGATTTTAGGCCACAATTTTTTATATCAAAATTTAAAAAACAGAAACATGAATATTCGTTTGTTCATTGCATTATCTACTATCTTTAAATAACTTCTATGGGATACTAAAAAAAAAATCGACCAAATTAAATTAAATAAGTAGGATTAGTGATTAAATTTCACTATTGCAGAAGTGATACATTGATTGTACCTTTGCTTAAATACTAATTACGAGCTTCCCACTAGTCTCTTGCTTTTTGTGTTTATATAATTGCCATTAGTTAGCTATTTTTTGTTATTAGTTTAAAATTAGTTAAAAAATAAAATAAAATATATATGAGCTGGTCTTTAAATACGATATACTATGTACAATAATTGTCGAATTAATACTTTGATATTCAGAGTATGTATTGTGATCTATACACACAGATAAAGAAAGAATTAGGTAAATGAGATGTAAAAGAAAAATTATAATTATAATTAGAACGAAAAGAAAAATGAAAATATATATATGTATATGATTGAATATAAGAATATAATATATTATATATTTATTGCGAAATATTTTTATTTGTCTTCTCTTTTCATTTTTTCATTTAATATACAAATTACGAGTTAGAAAATATATCATTTTAAACAGTTATTATTATATTATACTATGAAAGTACATAATTAACCATTTCGGTTATTGATGACCTATATTTATTGTTTTTTTTTTTTTTAATTTAAAATATCACAGATTTCTCGCCTCTTACTTTTAATCTGGGAGATAAATTATATTTAGTATAACGATTTTGATCGTAGAAAATCTACCCTAAGATATACATATATTCATATTTGAAAATCATATTCAGAATATAATATAGTATACGCAAAAAAAAAAAAAAAAAAAAAAACACAGAAAATAGATAAATAAAAAATATTAGAAAATAAATTACTAGATGTATAAATTGAGTATAATTTTATCTACCATAATTATAATTATGATAATGAAGTGCTTGAGGTTATTACCTATTTATTACAAATTCGAAATTTCTTTCATTGATCAATACCTAATTCTCATCGCATTTGTATATATAATAAACATCAAACTTTCAAACTAAAACATTAAATTCGAAAAAATTTCATCAGTACTTTGCTTTGATTTAAATTTCAAAAGCTTCATATTTACCCCAGACAGTATTAAAAAGGTAGCAAATATTAGAAGAAAAAAAAAAAATAATAATGATCCAATGTTTAATGAAATGAATTAATCAATCAATTGGGATGTAAGCAGGTAGCGTACCAAGAGGAGTTCGTTTTGGACAAGAATCCTCATCCTCATCCTCCTCCTCATCGTCTGATCTATCATTATTTTCAAAACTTTGAACAACAACATTTTTTGTATCATTATCATCATTTAGATTTTTCAATTCTCTATCGTCTCCATAAATTTCAGCTATTTTAACACCTTTCATTATCTCAATACTGCCGAGCACTGTTTTTCTCTTTTTATCAATTTCCTCTTTCGAGCCACCTGCTTCATCGTAGTATCGTTTTCTATCTTCAGAATGTGCCAACGACGACGTCGACGGCATCGATGATGTAGTAGCATCGACAGTTTCTGATTTACTTATTCTCTTTTTGTTATTAGCTACTACCTTTCTTCTTTCACGAAGTTTTCGCCATTTTTTATAATCAGATGATATAGCCTTGTGAGGATAAGGGCAATACTTACCTTTCGAACAATTTTCAGACCTCGCAAACTCCGGGCACAAGTACACATGACGTTGTTTACACTGTGTGAAAGAGAGAAATAGTTTTTTTCCTATGACATTAGTATTAGTTCATTATTATTAAAAAACATTTTTTTAATTTATCCATCACCATAATATCTGTATGTATGTTCATAAAAAAAAAAAAAAAAAAAAAAAAAAAAAAAAAAAAAACTAGGTACTTTAAATCTTTAATGAAGATTATAATTAAATTCTAACTAAAAATCTAATTGATTCTTCAAAGTATTCAAAATTTTGAATATGGATGAATGAATGTGAGATGAAAAATAAAATCATATCAAATATAAATAACGAATTCATAATCATAATCCTAAAAATAATAATAAAATCCAGTTATCGAATGATGAAAATTGTTCAAATCATTACATCATATCATATGATATGGTGAAAAAGTTTTTTTTTGTTCAATAACTCACCTTATTGGCTTCGGCGCAGTACCCTCTTAAAAACTGTGCGCATATCGGCGTGTTTGAAGATACTTTAACATGTAGATATGGACATTGATCACGTATGCAGCAGCCTTCGAGAAAGTATTTACATGTAGGCATTTTTTCAGGACATACCGAGTGTGACATAGGACAATTATCTAGCAAGCATTTGCCTTGAAGAAAGCTAGAAATATAAAGGAAATGTTTGAAATTTTAGTTATTTTTTTTTAAATGATCTTAAAACCGACGAGGACGACGACGACGATGATGATATGAGAAAATTTAATTACTTTCTACAAAGTGCAACTTGTTTCTTGTCGTGTAGTTTTGGACAAGTACCCTTCACCTGGCTAGTGCAATAGCCAAATTTTTGAAATATCAAACAGGGTTGATTATTCTTGCGCATTTTGTTCCTCAGTATTTGTATACTTCGTTGTTTTGCCTTTGTGCTGAAAATAAAGCGTTGATAATGGTCAATTATTATGCATCGAATTAGGTGAAATGAAATCATCAAATAAATTACCTAATATTATTCCTCGTATGAGCTCTGACTAATACATTAGGTGTTTTTTCAACGAAAGTCATACCGCCGATATCGACTCTAGATACAAGACTGGAAGATTTATTATTCCCAGTACCGTTACCAGCGCTGTTTAATCTACGAAGTTTTTTGCCGTTACTAGCCATCACGAATCTATCACCTTTAACGTTTATTATGCAACGTTTTCCTGTTAGAATTATAAAAGAAAAATACAAAATTAACACAAAAGTACAAATAAAGATACGATGAGGTATAAACAGCCATAAATTATTCTTAAAAAAATAAAAACATGGAATTAATGCAGCGATTATACTCTTCGATGGTTGATGGTCGTTGCTGCTTCGTATCAACTGGTTTCTAGATGATTTATACAATATTCCACCTATTCTGACCAGTCCCGTCGATGAACCACTGCAAAATTTTTTGATTAAATTAGTAAAAAATGATATAAAAATCTTTAAACGAACGACAAAAATACTTACGAAGCTTTGTTGTTAACAGTATTAAGCTGGCTATCCGAGTTCCCGATGGATAGTCTCTTCTTAACTCTTTGAATATGAGTTCTGTCGATTTTATATTTGCTCAAACCGCCTTGTCGACTTTTAATCAAACTTCTATGAACCGAGTTTGTATTAGTTCCGTCTACACGTTCCATAACTAATTTGTACTTAGTAGAGAGTTTGGTTTTTCTCATATTAGAATTAGAAGATCGTCTGACCCTCGCGAGGTTCACGGGTGATACTAGAGAGGCAGTTTTGCTGGATCTTCTTATCCTGACAAGTTTTCTTCGAGAAATAGACACGAAGTTAGAATTATTAATTTTCTTTGCAGTTTGATTAGGGTTTGTATTATTTTTGACCATTTTTGTTTTAGACTGAATAATCGTCGATCGATTGACGCTAGTTTTAGAATCTTTTGTATGTTTCTCAGCGTTTTTTGAATCCTTTGGCTTTTCTTTAACCGACGATAGTTCCTTCATCAATCTTGGATTAACGTGTACAGATGGTTCTATTTTTCTCTGTAACATACCACCTCCTCCTTGATAATTATTTTGTTTATTATTATCATTATATTCCAATGACGATAATAATTTGTGGTCAGAATTTTTGGTAGAAAAATTTTTCATCATTTTTGGATTAACGTGAACCATTGGCTTTTTTACTATTCTAGGATTCACATGAATCCCTGGTACTTTTGGTTTGAAATTTGGATTAAGGTGGACACGTCCAGGCGGCAAAAAATCTTCCCCGTTATTTTGTCGCTCTATAATTCCATACGTCGGAATATTTGAATTCCAATTCAATTTTCTATCATCTTTTTTACCAAACGAATTATTATCGTTCCCTCTTTTATGCTGCTCTATCAATCCTGTAATTATATAAATTAAAACAGAGAGAAAAAAAAAAAAAAAAAAAAAAAAAAAAAAAAAAAAAAAAAAACTAAAGTTCAGTTCAGTTGCATAATATTGCTTAAGACACACACACACACGTGTGTAGAAAGAAAAAAAAAAAATATATATATATATTTTGTTGTTAATTAAGAAGCAGATTTACGATAACATATAAGATTTAACCTAGTAGATACATATTTCGTATTCAATAAATCCGTACTATAATAATAATAAAAATAATAATAATAATAATAATAATAATAATAATAATAATAATGATTAATTAATGTATTATATATATAAGATTATAATCACGTCGTTACTTACGAGTTAAGAACGAGATTTCCTTGAGCAGATTACCTTCCATGTTGTTATTATTATTATTATTATCTTTTTTTCTTTTTCTTTTTCTTTTTTTGTTATATATATATATATATATAATATTTTTATCTCGTTAGAATATAAACAGTACTATATACGTTAATAAAAGTAATATTTATTTATTAATTAATATTGTAAAATAAGAAGAAAGAAGGAAAAAAATAAGAAGAAAAGAAAATAAAGAAACGAGGATAAAAATAAATGATAAAATTATTAATATTAATCGTAAGATTATTTGGTCGTATATATATATATATATATATATGTATGTATTTTCTAATATCTAGTCACAAATATATAGTATGACACACAGCTGGCGATCTGGACACGCGTATAGAGGAAACTATGACATATTAAAATATGGCCGTCGGACGATTACGATTTACAGTCGTGCCAATAGTAGATTATAAAAATCACCAACTAATAATAAATATCTAGAAAAAAATAAAAGTGCACTGTATTCGTATATATATATATATATAGTTGCGTATATAACGAATATTATTATACATATATTTTTAATATACGTATAGATTTATTATAAATATGAACAATAAACTAGATCTAAAATTATTGCGGATTATTGAAATTTCGAAAAAAAAAAAAAAAAAAAAAAACCCTAACATTAAATTATATCATCCGTTGATTGGCTACACTGTGTGATTCCGAGCGTGAATGCGCACGCGTAATACGCATATGACCTACCATCTCTCTCTCTTAGACACGGCGTGATCATAACCCCGTCTTTCTTTTTTGTTTTACTTTTCTTAGTGACGTATACATATATCAGATACATACTATATCAGCGCGTATTGCATGCAGTGACATCTGGTTTCTTTCGGTTTAGTTTAAAGTTTATAGCATTATAGAGGTATTTAACAATTGCGTATGGTCAGGAAGCAGAATCGCGTTCTATAATACGAAAGGTGCGTGTAATTATGTTAGAAGGAGTGAAACACGTTGTTTTGGTATTATCCGGCAAAGGAGGTGTCGGCAAATCAACTGTAAGCACTCAGTTAGCATTGACATTAAAAGAGTCAGGTTTTAAGGTAATTGAAAGAAAGAATAAATAAATAAATATGAATTTAAATATTAATCAATCTTCGTATCATGGTTATACATATTCGTAAATCTAGGTTATGTAGTATTCCGATAAACGTCACACACACGTATTACAGGTCGGTTTATTAGACGTTGATTTATGCGGTCCTAGCATACCGTACTTATTAAATTTGGAAGGAAAAGATGTTCACCAATCAACAAAGGGGTAAAAAATAATAATAATAATAACAACAATATGAATAAATTTTTGTGTCACGTGTCATAATAATTATAAACAAATTTTTTTAAACAAAAAAAAAAAAAAAAAAAAAAAAAAAAAACAAGTTCATTCAATATTATAATTTATTGAATAATTAAATATCATATCATTATTTAGATGGGTACCAGTTTATGCAGACGAAGAACAAAGGCTTGCCGTTATGTCTATTGGATTTTTATTAAAAAATCGTAACGACGGTGTCGTATGGCGAGGTCCTAAAAAAACTGGAATGATTAAACAATTTTTAACCGATGTTGTATGGGAAGATATAGATTATCTTATTATTGACACACCGCCAGGCACATCTGACGAACACATTACAGTTATGGAAAATTTACGGTATAAATTTATTTTTTATTCATCAAATTTTAGTTCTCGTCATTATTATTTTATTTTATTTTTTTTTTTCAATAAATTTTTACTTCAAAAAATCAGATGCAGAAGAATTATATATTTTATATTTTCGCATCAAGAAGTACGGATGAAACAAATTTCGTCAAAATCTCATCATAGGTTGCAGAGATATTAACAATTTTCTTAAAAAAACGTGTTTTTCTTTGCTTTTATTTTGCAAACCCGGTTCAAAATCTATTACAGATATTTGGGTTTTGAAATTTTGTTTAGATTGATCAAAGATTTTAGAAATTATTTGAAAAATTGATGTAAAAATTAAGTCTTGATAAATTTTTATAAAGATTTCATAATTTAGAATGATTATCAGTTACTATAGAATTATCAGATTGTGATAAAGCGATTCAATCAACTTTTTTTTTTTTTTTGTCATTCTAGATACAATAATCTGTGATTTTTATTCGAACAACTATTTTGGTAGTTTGAATGATTCATTTTTTTTTGTTATCTAGTGCAGAGGTGATAAATATATTTGTATATTATTATCACGAGTGAGAAAATCACATGCCCATTGATTAGTAACAGTCACATGTGGTGATGATAAATCATGTGACCGACTCTTAGAAACAACATGCAGATAAGCTTTTAGTACAACTGATTGCAGAGCGTAGAGTTAGAGCGTAAATAAATGAAAAAAAGTTAATGATCAATTGAGCAATAGAGATTTTTCAACTTCAATTCTAAACAGTATTTCAAAGACTCTGAAAACATTGCTGGATCATAAAACATTAATCTTTAGAGCCTTTGACCCAAATACTCAATTTTATTTTTTTGAAATTTATTTCTCAGTTCTGTTAAATGTGACGGAGCTGTTATAGTCACCACGCCGCAGGCTGTAGCTGTGGATGACGTACTTCGCGAAGTAACATTCTGCCGTAAAACTGGAATCCCAATAATCGGCATAGTCGAGAATATGAGTGGCTTTGTATGCCCAACGTGTTCAGTGAGTTTAAAGCAAATTTTTATATAATATGTAACAAGATTTTTCACCAACATTTGATATCACGCCTTACCCTTTCTTTATTCACCACACAGGAATGTACAAACATATTTTCATCCGGTGGTGGAGAGTCGCTTGCAGAAATGGTCAAGGTCCCATTCTTAGGTAGAATTCCAATTGATCCAGCAGTTGGTAAACTGGCCGATAAGGGACAGAGTATATTGGTAACTCTGCCGGACAGTGAGCTAGCTCGAATATTTCGAAAACTTATCGAACAGATAACAAGGAGTAAAGAAGCTTAAACTATTTTCTTGATCAAATATTAAATTGATTCAGATTATTTCTGGATATTTTTTGAAACGAATTTGCATTTGTCAAGGCCGGTGGATAAGTTGGAGAATAGTTGAACAATTATTCATTGTCTCTTTTCTTTTTTTTTTCACATCATTTCTTATAGAATTTTTTAACTATTTAAATGTTTGGTTTTTTTAGAGAGATGATTCGAAAGCATATTCATCATTGGCTAAAATTCGTAAATTATAATCAATGGTATTTAAATTGATGTAAATATTTCATAGATATGTGCCTTTGGGATTGTTGTTGTGATTTAGAAACAAACACACAGAAAAAAAAAAATAGTAGTTAGAAAACCGTGCGTGGATCACAGTTTTCTACGAACATTAATACCGGCACAAAGTTATACCTACTGCATAGTACAGTGATACTGCAATTTAATTATATACTATATACGGAATCGTTTGTACTGACTATAAGTAGATTTATAAAATAGAAAAAAAAAAAAATGGATTTGTATTCACGTATTTTTGTTTAATTATAATAAATGTGATGCATATTTCTTTCTACAAAATAGTGTAGTATTGGATTTCAATCAGTCACATTCCCAGTTTTCATTTTTTACTTATACCATTTATTACCGATACAAATTAATGGCCCAATCGTTGTCCAGGCAATATTAAAAATCGTTAAATGCATTTGAGTCAAGTTAACTTTTTGATGAACCAGTTCAGATAATTCATACTTTTCTATATCTATATTATGGAGTTTAACGATAAAACCATAAGTCTTACTTATTCCCCCATCCCCAAAGACCTTTGACAAATCCTGTGAGGCCAGCCTGGCCCGACTTCTTCCCTTGATCTCCTAATTTATCAGATAAATCAGGAAACTCAGCAAGATTAAATGCCAAATCGAAGAATAACGGCTTGCAAGGTATGCTTTGCATAGACGGTGGGAGTTTGTAAACGTTCGGCTGTTTGGTAAGCAGCGTTGGGTCCTCTCTGTACTCGTGCAGGCGTTCGTAAAGGGGTTTCTTGCTTTTAGTCTGTTTGTTTAATCCCGGTTCTTCCTCCTGACCTTCTTCAAGCACGCTGTGAGCATGTGCTGCGTACTGAGCTCCCTCGATAAGAGTTTCCAATTTGTTAAGATCGTTTCTGAGCTCCTCAGGCAATACCGAAGGCTGTTTAAGCGCGTCTTTAGCATGTTGAGAAGACCTCTGATACAGAGCCATAGCTTCTCTCCAACGATGAAGATTGGCCAATGATTGGGCCATGTAAAAGCATCTGAAAGCCCTGTAGCCCTTAGTTTTAGCATTTTGTTCATTTTGATAAGCCTCGTCTTCCTGGAGCTGAGATATCTCCACTAGATTGTGCAAAGCCGCTTCATAAAGCCTTACGATATCCTGCGGTTTTGCCTTCTCCGATTCTTGGGCCACTTTTACAAGCGCTAAATTTCTCTCCAACGTTCGCGACAGTCTAATATACTGAAGATAGGTGAGAAGGTGATGCGGAGGACTGGCCTTATCCGTATCTCGATTTTTCAACTCCAATTTAAACTCTTCTCTAACTGTTGCGATAGCGTCTTTACAATCGATCAAATGTGCTTCTAGTAGATCAATCTTTCCTTGATTATTTGCCGCCTTAGAAACCGCCTGACTTAATCTGGAGTCAGCAATGAGGAGACCAGCAGCCCTCGGGGGTACAGTCCCGCAAGTTTTACCGCGCCAAGTAACTTCTTCGGCGTTAGATTGTTTCTCGCGTGTTTGCGCCATTAGAGAGTCTAAACTGGCCAATAATTCTCCGCTTAGTTGTCCCCGCATCTGCATCAGATCGTCAATAGCCGAAGTATCACCGATGTTATAAGCGCAGTATCTTAGACTGGGCGCTAGCTCCTCGACTCTAGCTTTGTAGATGATTTGCTCTAGTTCTGGCAAAGCTGAGGCTAATTTCTCGTAAACAACTTGCGCCTTCTTCAGGTTTTCCATAGCTGGTTTCCACAGCTGAAGTTCAAAGTGTAGAGAACCGTGCATCCAAGCTACGTAAGCTTGAGCTTCCAGCTTTGTACGGGCGTCGCAATTCACGCTCTGTTTAAAATAAGGAGAAATTATTAATTGATTAGGATTAGTTTTTATATCGGTGAGATCTTTTTCATTTCTTTACAGACAAAATCTTACCTCTATCAGTTCTTGTAACTGCAGAGAGTAAGTAGCAGCTTTTCTGAGCCTAGCGATAAGGTGAAATTTCTTCCTAGGCTCCGTGTTTGATTCCTGTCTCAGCTGCATAGCGTAACTCCAAGCTCTTTCAGCCATAGTTAACGGTACTTGTAAAAATTTATCGTCATTAACCATAGCAGGAATAACGTCTCGTCGTTTAAAGTGGCGTCTATCTCCTTGTGGGACTTTGAGGACTTTACGAAGTCTTCGTAAACGTCGAGAACAGTATCCTCTGTAACGTTGATAATCGCTGTGACGCAAACCATGCTGCTGTTGCGCATCTTTGATTATTTTCAATACTGAAAGTTTCATCGATCAAGGAAGTCGTTATATAAATCCAAATTTATTATAGGAGGGCGCAATCGGGTGCAGCAGAATAACCAGAATACAAAATCACGTTGTTTTGCAATGAAAATATCTCTACAATATCACAGACTGGATAAAAATCCAGTTTTTTGAAAAAATGATTATTTTCAATGCTTTTATCTACATTTTATGATATTTTCATGTATTTAAGGTAGTAGGCAAACTTTGAGAATACTATATCGTACGTATAGTATTCATTTTTTGCATTAAGGGGATATGAAAGGTTATACACCTCGAATTTTCGGCAGCCCGTTTCTCGGCTAAATTACATTCGATCGATGTGAAATTGATATCAGTGATGCAGAAAAAGTGCACGGAGGGCAGGATGCTCTTGGATTTCCAAAAAGCGGAAAATGTTTCGTGTGTTTTCATATTCATCAAGTACAACGTCAGCAAGAACGATTATTCGTTACAGAGCACTCTTGATATAAAATTGTACATTTTATTTTCGTTTTTTCGAAATCCAAGATCATCATGCCCTTCGTGCACTTTTTCTACGTCACTGATATCAATTTCACATCGATCGGATGTGTTTTAGCTGAGAAACTGGCGGCCAAAAATTCGAGGTGTATAATTCACCTTTCATATCCCTTTAATTACGTGATAATATGTTATAAATTTATAATATATGAGAAGTTCTTATAGGTTAGAACGGCTGTGACACATATGGCGTTGAACGTTGATGATAATATAGATTGTAGATTTTCTTTAGGTTAGAACTTTTAATTATAGAAAAGGATACTTTCTAGAGAATAAGCTTTCTCCTCAGTTGAAATAATATCAGCGTCTTCTTCATCCTCGATATCTTCTTTAGATAATTCGGGATTTTCTTCTTGGACAACCATTTTTTGATCACAATTTAACACAATTATGACTCTGCTGCCGCACAGTAGAAATTGGTCAGTTTTTGACGCGCAGACGCGTCAAAACAGACGACGCGGACACGTTGCAGTGTCTCATGACGTCACGCGATATTTAACCATTCATGAGACCGCGCGAAGACTTGAATGAAAATTGAAGCGGGAAATTCAAATTTTGAATTTTGAATATACGTACATAGAATTATCTTCACTGTATTTTATGTAGTAGAAATGATAAGAAAGCATGTATATATGAATAAATTATTCAACAAATTGGTATGTAGTTAAAAAGTGATAAGAATAACGAATAAAAGCACGAAAGCTATAGCTATTCTTGAATGACTAATAGTTTATTATAATATCCTCAATAATTCGAGTTAATTCGTTATATTTTAGGAGATTAATGGGATAAACACTCGCGTTAATGACTCGCTATTTATTTTTATTAACATTCTGCGCGATATTAGGCGTGACGATTGTTAATAATTCGCATATTTTTTTCAAAAAGCACATTCAGGTTTTTTCTTCTTTGTATCGTTTCCGATAACGTATAGCTTTGATTTTTGTCACTGAAAGATGTATTTCTTTCAGAATATAAATATACCTGCAACAGTATATATATATCTGAGTTACTAAAACGAATTGGTTTACTCAGTTTCGGAATATTATCGATTGAATAATTGACTGCGCGAATGATTGAACTATTTTTCAAATTGTTTTTTAACTCATTATCGGATTGCACCCATATTTTTCTCAATGAAAATTGTATTTTATAGCTCATTTTGCGTTTAAATGATAGAGTCTGATTATTATATAGTATGTGAATTGAATATCTGATTTCCATCAAAGAATATATAAATCAGCGTTGAATTTGAGCTGAAAATATCCCACGGGATAAATTTACATACCTGGTGACGACGCAATGTGTAATTGCTGACCCTGCACAGAATATACTGTATATATAATAAAAATAAAAAAAAAATAAAAAAAAAAAAAAGAAAAGAGAAAAATTGAACCATTAATTAATAATTGTAGATTTGGACAGTAATATAGGGAACGATGAAATAATTATAGATCATAATTTATAAAACAGTTAGATTATATTATATATATATAAATGAATTATTTATATTTATTTATTTATTTTTCTATCTCTAAGGTATATATATATATATATATATTATATTTTATATATATACTTAATTAGGTTTTATAGGATATATATATAGGGTTAGATAAATGAGAAGACTTCTGTGTTATTATTTACACGGTGTGTCGATAACATAATTTTACTCACGCAATAAAAACTTTACATAATAATATCATATTATATCATATAATAATATTCTTTAGGTATATCGGTCATGCACTGATATTCATATTATATTTTATTTATATAATAATATTATATCCATCACTATTAAAATTAGTGTTTTCATATGGCGCTTTATGTGATTCACCTTGTGTATATTTTATATATATATTATAATCTGCGTAACGCGTAGCTTGTGTTCATTGTCATATATTTCTTATCAGTTATATATATATATATATATATATATATATATATATATATATATATATATATAATATATACATATGAATATATATATATATACACATATAATATATATATATATATATATATATATACATAGTTTTTTTTTTTTTTTTTTTTAATTTATAATAATCGTCATAATAGAAATTGCATCCTTTTTCTTTATGTGCACACACATTGTTTTGTCGTTTACATATATTTTTTTCTTTCTTTCCTCCTTTCATTTTAAATCTACTAATTCTAAAAAAATATAGTATACGGAAACGGTCCGCAGGTTTCAGTGTCTTAACAACCAATACATATATATATATATATCATAGGTAATATTTGTATATATGTATATGCGGATATTATAGGGAACCGGCGAAACTCTGCTGCAGGATTCTGAAATCAAACCCATGTTGTTATATAATTATAACCAATTGTGATAGTTTCTTTTATTATATATATATATATTTTTTTTTCTTTCTTCAAAGTTTCGTTTAACCGTTTCGAACGCGTTTACAGTAATATATGCGT
>OX031014.1:6572731-6595231 GCA_943736025.1 Tenthredo mesomela
AAAAAACAAAAACTTAAGGGTGAGAGGATTTTCCGAAATGGCGATCATATAATATATTATTAATAGTAATTTGGTCGAATTTCTGAGCCCACGACGCAGCCTATAACATAATCGTAGTTTTATGGAAATTTTGCAATTCATTTGCGATCAGATATTATATAATTAGTAATTAATTAGAGTAATGAAAAATTTTAATTTTCAATATTTCGGACTTGAATAATAATAATAATAATAATAATAATAATATCCAGTAGTTTTTTCTTTTTTTTTTCTTTCAGAATATACAAAACTTCCATAAAATATCGACGTCAGTATTTCACACGCGTATATAAATATGTATAGGTATATAGAATAGATATATATACGTATTTATGTTTATACATATATATATATCATTCTTGCAATAATAATGTATAATATTGTTGGAATCGTTCGGCTAAAGGCTATAATATGTATCCAACATATATACATATATTATAAATATATATATAATGACGCATTCACACAATTATATTATGCCATTATATCATTTATACCGTCCATATTTTATTTCTCAATAATAATTATTTTTATTATATATATATATTATATACTATATTATTATATATATATTTATATAATATATATGTATATTTATATTTATATATATAATAATTTATATATATATATATATAAGATGGTGCCCGATCCTAGGGGGTGCTAATTATTTACCATAATATATGTATTATGTATACTATATGCAGTTAATATTAAATTCATTTTAGAATTTGGTACTCTTGAAACGACTCATCACATCTTTCGCATTGTTTTTTTTTTTTTTATTTTTTTTTTATTTTTTTATTTTTTTTTTTTTCTATCTTTTTTTTTTGTTCGATATAACGATATAACGATTATGATAATAATAATAATAATGATGATGACGATAGTATCAATAATATAATATAGGAATAAAGAAATAAATATATGGTGATGAAACAATCAATTAATAATATAATATATAAGAACAATGATGAATATGTATATCAATATTTTAATATCAGCAATATATATTTATATATATATATATATATTTATTTATAAATTAAATGTATTTAATAAATTAACAAAAATAATGATGATGTTACAGAATATATAATATTATATATTATATTTATATAGGTATGTATAATATCCTGTTTAGATTGTATATATATAATATATATATGTATATATATATATATATAGAATTTGATATAATAATTAATATGTCTATTGCGTCGTTATTTTTATTTTTTTTTTTTATTTTTATTTATTCTTTTTTATATAATTTATTAAAAAGGTGCATATACGATTCTAAGGAGGGCAATTTTTGAAATATCAATATGAAAATTAGATAAAAAAAAAAAAAAACGTCAGTTAGTTAGTTAAAACCCGATATATTAGGTAAATGACGAAAATGATATAGTAAGTGAAAACGCCTGCATGCAGACAACTGAAATATCACGTTCGCGTATGATAGCTTATATAGTTTCCAAAAACAGGCCCCCTTCAGATGTTTAATTAAATAGATTATTGTAGTTATAATATTATGTATATAAAGTATATAATTTATTATAATTTTCAAACTTCAGCTTGTGTTGTATATTAATAATAATAATAATAATAATAATAATAATAATAATAATAATGATCGATGACGATGACAATGATAATAATAATAATAACGAAATTATTATAGGAATTATTAATTAAAATATGATAGTAATTATAATTATATTAAAACAATATAATGATAACAATAATAATCATAATAATAATAATGATAGTAATATACTTATAGTACTTACAATTACAGTATATTGCGATTCATTTTTTTTTTTTTTTTTTTTTTTTTTTTTTTTTTTTTTTTTTTTCTCTCGTTTAAGTGAATAGTGCATCGTGTGTCTTTATTATTAGGTAGTCAATTAATTCATTTACGAATATATATATAAGTATATATTATTATATATATATATAGATAAGGTTTTATTAACATTACTTCTCTCTTGCGTTTAACGTTACTTATATAATTATACTTAGTCAATTATAATTACTTAATTAGTTAGTTACTTACTTAGCTTAATTATAATTAATTAATTAGTTAATTAATTAATTAATTAATTACTTACTTACTTACTTATTTATTTATTTACTTAGTACTTATTGAGTACTTATTTCTTTTTTTTTTTTTTTTTAATTTTTTTTTTTTTTTTTTTTTTTTTTAATTTACTTATTTATCGTTAGTTTACTTTTATGATTTACTCGTTCAATACCACTACTCTGTATGTTAGTTTATATTGTTTAAAAGTTCTTTGGAAAGTATAAGTCGCGTCTTTTTTTTTCTTTTTTTTTTTTTTTTTTTTTTTTTATAATATGGCAGCAGCGAAGCCCTGAGAATGAAATTCAACTTGGAATTATAATTAAAACGAATTTAATAAAGACTCTATATGTTATATAGGTAAGAAATTTATCCGCTCGCTCTGGGTTTTTTTTTTTTTTCCGCTAGACGTCGCTGCTGCGTTTTCTCGTATATAAGCGTAAGATTTATATATAAAGTATAAATTATAATATTGGGGGGGGTAATAAATTAAATATAGCAACGCGAATAGAGTAAGTATAATAATAATAATAATAATTTAGAATAAAGGAAAAAAAAAATCGCCACAACGATACGCGTATCTATATATATATATGATTAAATAAATAATTAATATATCTAAGGCGATAAACGTATATATATATATTATATATTATATATAAGTATATCGAACAATCGATCCCAAAATCGATAAAAATTTTATAATAAAATAATAATAATAATATGATATAAAAAGAAAAGAACATTTTTATAATTTTTTTTTTTTTATTTAATTAAATAATATTTTTTCTTCGCTCAATAAAATTTTCTTTTATTTTATTGCTGCAGCAACGTGACGTTTTTTTAATTCTATAGCTGAATTAGCGGTACTATGCAGGGAAAAAAAAAAAAAAAAAAAAAAATTAAAAATTAAAAATTAATAAATAAAAAATAATAATAATTATATATATACGTTCGGATATTTCGTCTAAGAAAAATTTTGGTTTCGCATTTTTTTCGACTCTTTTCTATAATTGATTATTAATATACATTTGTAACATAATAATATGTACACATATGATATTGGCAGTTTGCGTTAACACGTGATTTGAACTGATTTCAATCCATTCACAGCGATTTTTGGTATTGCGACGTTAGTAGTACTTTTCAAAAAATTTCCCGTCTACATAAACATACATATACGTTATATATTATAGTATTATAGCTCTTTCTGCTATTCGGAATCAGACTGGACGCATTTTTTTTTTTTCTCGTAACAATTTGATGAAGAATGAGAAAAAATAGAAAAAAATAAAAAAAAAAAAAAAAAAAAAAAAACGGGATCATCGATATTTACAGATCGCTGATTTTTTTCCCCCTCCCCGCTGTATAATAATTGAGACCCAAAATTCCTCTTAGAATATGACTCGATAAATAATTTCGAAAAAATGTATAATCGAACAAAAAAAAAAAAAAAAAAGAAAAAAATCAATGAAAATAAAATATAAGTAGTAGATATAAATGAAAAAAAGAGAAAAAAAAAAAAAATTAAAAAAAAAAAAAAAAATTAACGAACGAACGAACGAACGAACGAATATACTCAATTTTTCGACGAGGGTGCCTACAGTTTTCCCTCCAAAACACTTTTTATCTACTTTCATCACTAATAACTATATATATATATATATTTTTTTTTCTTTCTTTCTTTCTTTTTCTTTACAGTAAACTTAACTATATAATATATTATATACCTATATATTATATGCGTACAATCACGTATCGCGTACAGACTACGACTGCATATTATTAATATTATTTTTATAGTATATATTTATATATATATATATATATATATATATATATATATATATATATATATATGTATATATATAATATATATATATATAGATATAGTATACATATAGGATATATATATATATTAATGAATACAATATTCTGTATAAAACTTGTATGTACAGGATGACTAATTTAGTAGTTTAATTGCGTCGAGCGATAGGGCTGACTCTTGAGATGCTTTCGTATCGTTTACTTTTACCTTCGTTATTATTATTATTATTATTATTATTATTATTATTATTATTATTATTATGATTATTATTATTATTATTATTATTTTTTTTTTTTTTTCGGTTTTCTGTTTTTTTTTTTTTTTTTTTTTGTTTTTTTTTTGTTTGTTCTTCTCTTTTTTTTTTTCTCCTTTATAAATTTCGTCATTTCGTATGTATTTCGCTTTATCCGATAATACAGGTGGAGCTGCAAACGTAATGAAAATCCTATAATACCAGAGGATACAGAGGAGTAATATTTAAGTCCTGCACTTTTACGGTCGATCATTTTTATATTTATGTATAATATATATATATATATACACTGTTAGAAATTTTAAAGAAAATGAAAAAAAAAAAAAAAAAAAAAAAAAAAATTCGTAAGATAAATTATTCTGACAATTCTATAATAATTTTCTATTAGGTAATAGTATATAAGTTAAAAGTTTTATTTTTTGCGATTTGTCATTTGGAAAATTTTCAATAGTATGATAAAATTCTGTGATTTATTCTTTTTTTTTTTTTTTTTTTTTTCTCTTGATGTTCAATATTTATTGTAATAGGGAACAAAATAATCTTCGGATCGGTTGGTAATTAATTAGACGACTGTAAATAGAGCAGGAATTAGTGCAGGTTTGTGGTAAAATAAAAAAAAAATAAAAAATAAAAAATAAAAAAAAAGAGGACCAATTGAAATGAAAAATTTTGTTCTTATTTTTTCTTCTATTTTTTGTTGTTTTTTTTTTTTTTTTTAAGTTATTTGGTTATCCTTTTTATGGCACGCGTTTCAGAAAATTAATTTTGGAAATTTATATAGACGATAAAATATATATAAGGGAAAGGTGGGTACCTCCGGTCATCTCAAGTTTTGGACACTTACGCACAAATAAATTTGAAAAATAAAACGTGAAAATTAGGGCAACGATCTTGGTCACATTTTCGCATTTTATTTTTCAAATTTATTGGTTCTTGAGTGTCTAAAACTTGAGATGACCCGGGGGTACCCGCTGTCCGGGGCTACCCACCTTTCCCTTATTACAGTTTTAAAATACTAGGATAGATTTTATTTTTCCGTATTATCGAGACTCGTTATATATATAGATAGATAGATTAATGGTAACAGATAAATATATACATATATATATATATATATATACTCATCGGAGAAGCGGTCTAAAAATAATCAACGATCAATAATTAGTAAAAAAGTGAAACTAGGTAATATAATTATATATTGTAGATATATAATCATATTTAATATATCTTTTACCATAATCGAATTTTTTTTTTTTTTTTCTTTTTTCTTTCATTTTCTCTCTGTATCTTTTTTTTTTCTCTCTTTTATATGTATACGTGATTATTTAATTAAATATTTATTACTTGAGCTGATACCCAAATAAAATTTTGGCTCACAGCCGACGACGGACCGCCGCTCTTTATATCTTTATATATATATAGGTGTTCACGTTATAAAGTGAAAAGTGCAATGCGCGTGAGTATAAAGAAAATTTACGGTAAATTTTAAATTTTCGAGACCGTTTTTTGCTTTCTTTTATTTCTTTCGTTTTTTGTTTTTTTTTTTTTTTTTTTTCTTCCAATTTTTTATATTCGTTGATTATTTGAAACGGGGACATTTTTTTTTTTTTTTTCTTTTTTAGTCAATAAACCATACGATTTGAATTCTGGCACAACTCCGCGCGATTTATTTTAATTCGAATAATTATAAGAAATGATTACAGATTTTATCTTAATATTTTTCACTCGCGAATTTCAAAGTTCATTGAAAAAATTAAAGAGAAAATTATAAATGGAAATCGATAATAATTCATCGTTAAAAATTATAGACAACGATGATTTTCCATCGAACTATTCCAAGATTTAGGATAAATTAATGCAGTTACAACTTTTCGCGAAATTAAAGGGTTGAAACTTGTCTATAAGCATTTCTTCTCACCGGTGTAAGTCTCGCTGTTAAGGGTGGCTGGGCGTGTCTGGTCGATACCGTGAATGGCAAGCTTCCATCTCGCTCACTCCACAACCATTTCATCCCCTACACCCCCGCATGAGAGAGAAAAACTTCGACGAGAAGGAGAAGAATGAAAGGGAAGAAAGAAAGAAAGATAAATAAATAAATAAATAAATAAATAAATAAATAAATAAATAAATTCGATGAAATGTAAAATAAAATTAGGGGTAGCGTGATATTTTTGCCGAAAACGATAGACAATATATAATAATTTTACGGAATTGTTTTTTTTTTTTTTTTTTTTTTTAATTTTAATTTTACGCAATTTTATTCCATTCTTTTCATTTTTTTTCTTTCCATTTTACTAGCTGATCAATGTTTTACTTGAGTAATCGGTAATCGATATATATATATGCGCAGATGTTTATAATTATCTTATACCCGGAAGAAAAAAAAAGACTCAATTCTAAAGGTATGAGAGGATTTTAAAATATTGACAAACCGCGCCTAAGTATTATTACGATGATTGATTACGTGGCCGTATAAATAGGGGATGAAAAAAAAAATTTCTAGAATCGCGTGTATACCTTAATTACGGTTTATATTACATATAATTGGAATTATTTCACACATCGTACCATATAAGTATATAAGATCTGATCACGAATTTTCGATATATAGTTTTTTTTTTTATCCGATCTTTAATCGCGAAGAATTGCTGCAACAGCAAAGCTAGAGATTTTTAACTAGCTGGGTTGAGCTTTTTTCAATTTGTGAAATTCTTTGTTCTTCAAGCAATAGTTGGGCCAGAGTTCAGATTCTGTGAATTCGGCAATAGTTTTAAATTGAGTTAAATTCGAAAGAAATAAAAGATTAGAAAAAACAAAAAGTAGAAAAAAAAAAAAAAAAAAAAATACAATTCATTCATCAACAGCAGTGCTTTGTGCGCTGGGGCGTTAGGGGATCGATATGATCGATAATTTTGATGCGGGATCGATTCCGATATAATATATTAAAAATCACGTGGGAAATTTTATGTGCGCTATGACGTCACGCTTCTCATTAAATACGTCACGGTGTTCGAGACTCGCAACGAAGATATAATATAATATAATATAATATAATATAATATAATATAATATAATATAATAACATAACATAATATTAATATATCTGCAATTTCTTTAAAATAATATTTTTTATTTATAGATAATAATTATATTGTATTTAAATTCGCGTGCCAACGTAGTAACAGCACCATATGGCCTAGCAGATACCGATTCCATCCCTTATCCTACCTTTCCACGTATCTACCCTTTCCATTTCGATTTAATTAATTAACGTTTTCGTTTTCCTTTATATATATATATATATATATATTATATATATTAATATAATATAATATACCTCGCTTTCATAATATGACGACGTTTTTTTTTTTTTTTTTTTATTCCATCTTCTTTTTTAATTTTCTTTCTTTCTTTTTTTTCTCACCTCAACAGTTATATTTCTAGTTATTAAAAATCCCTTTTCCTTTCACCAATTAATTAAAACAATATTATCGCATTTTTACATAAAAGCTGTGTTATACTTTTTCGCTATCTAAAAATTTCTTTCCCCCGCCCCTCTTCTTTTTCTTCCTTTTTTTTTTTTTTTTTTTTTTTTCTCTTTCCTCTTTAGTTACATATGGTTTAACGCGGTATTAATTATAACGTTATAAATATATTTCAATATCAATTTGTCAACTAATATATAACGTATAGTTTTATAATATTTCGAATCAGTCTCGAACAATTATCAGCATGACGCAACACACACACACATATTATAATATGTGTAGTATATATATTACTCTTGTTGTATTTCTTTTTTTTTTTTTTTTTTTTTTTTTTTCTTTTTTCATATATTTTTGGTTTTCAGTTTTTCTTTACTTCTATAATATATATATATATATATATATATATTAGGGTGGGCCAAAAAAAACTTTTAATTTTTTTTTCTTTAGTTACCATGAAAATATTGCTCAAGATGATGAAAAAAAAGTCCTCTGAAAATTTGAGCTCTTAATATCAATATTAAGAGGTGCCGAATCGCGATTTTTGATTTCCCATTTAAATAACACAGGAAATTTTTTTTTTTTTATTTGGAATTTTATTCCGTTCCAACGAATCATCGTGTTATAAAAATCAATACATATTCTTGTAGGAAATTAAACGATCTCCAAAAAAGGTCTGATGTGATTTTTCGCTAAGTCGAAAAAAAAGTCGTCATATACCGTTTGAGGTTGAACTTTAACCTTGAATAACTTTGAAACGAGTGAACTTAGCGAAAAATCACATCAGACCTTTTTTGGAGATCGTTTAATTTCCTACAAGAATATGTATTGATTTTTATAACACGATGATTCGTTGGAACGGAATAAAATTCCAAATAAAAAAAAAAAAATTTCCTGTGTTATTTAAATGGGAAATCAAAAATCGCGATTCGGCACCTCTTAATATTGATATTAAGAGCTCAAATTTTCAGAGGACTTTTTTTTCATCATCTTGAGCAATATTTTCATGGTAACTAAAGAAAAAAAAATTAAAAGTTTTTTTTGGCCCACCCTAATATATATATATATATATATATATATATATATATATATATACACAGAAAGAAAGGTTAACTTGATTCAAGACAATTTTGCGGTCCAAAAATGAAGACCGAAATTTTCTCGGATCAAATCAAAAATTTTTCTCGAACCAAGAAAATTTGAAAAATTTTCTTGGTTCGAGAAAAATTTTTGATTTGATCCGAGAAAATTTCGGTCTTCATTTTTGGACCGCAAAATTGTCTTGAATCAAGTTAACCTTTCTTTCTGTGTATATATATCCTTTAGTTTATTAGTTAGTGAAAAAAAAAAAAAAAAAAAAAAAAAAAAAACGAAGCAAACACAAAAAAAAACAAAAAAAAAAAAACCATTCTTATCCCATCGAATGAAACACAGCTGCTATATATATATATCGTCTATCTCTTATATATTCGTAATAACAGTCTCGTGTTATATAACGCACCGCGCTAGACTTTTAATTTTTTTTTTTTTTTTTTTTTTTTTTTTTAATTTAATTTTTTTTTTCTTTATTTTTTTTTTATTAATATTTTATTCTCAGTTTTTGATAATAGCGTTTATATAATAGTATATATATATATTTATATATATTTATATACTATATATATTTATATATATTTATATTATGATCTATATATGTATATAATATATATATATATATATATATATATATATAGTTCAGTTTTAAGTGCGCTCTTAAGCCGATCAAGTGCGATCTCTTATTATAAACTATTAGTGTGGCTAAATTGACGTGTTTATACCGAGGTTATTAAGGACTAGATATATACTGGCAATGTTTAAGGTATATGTTCGTGGTTTTAAGAGGATTTGCCGACACTGCACCCGTCAGCCACGTCTCCTCAAAATTATTTCAATCAATCAATCAATCAATCAATTATATTCATATTCATATTATAATATTCATTCATTCATCAGCATTCATAAATGTTTTATTACACCGTCCCTCATTCGTGACGTAACAATTAGTCATTATTTATTTTCTATATATACTCAAAACAATTTTATTAATCAGATCATCGATTTTTTAAATCTATAGGTATTTTTTTTCTTCTTCTTTTTTTTTTTTTTTTTTTTTTCTTTTAATGCTTATATAGTTTCTTTTCTCTTTTTTTATTTTTTATTTTTTATTTTATATAACGGTTTTCATCAGTTTATTGCGACGATGAAATTCTTTTTTTTCTTCTTCTCCTTCTACTTCTTCTTCTTCTCTCTTTCTCTTACTGTTTATCATATTATTATTATTTATACTTTTTTATTTTTATTTTTATTTTTTTTTTATTTTTATAGAAATCTCGTTCGTTCGTTTTTATTTCCCACGTCACGTTATCTCTATACATATTATATCTTATAATATATCCCGACGAGTCTGCATTGCGCAGTGCTAGCAAACCCATATGTCACAGCACGTATGTATTAATTATAATTAGTTTATCATTTATTTAATCTGCTTCCACTCATTTCTTTTTTTTCTCTTTTTTTCTCTGTTTTTTTTTTTTTTTTTTTCATGCCGTTGTTCATTACATATCCTATTTCATTCGTTTATCTTCTTCTTCTTCTTTTTCTTTTTCTGTTTCTTTTTCTTTCATTTTTAAACAATTTTCTTAAAACGCATCCCTTTTATTTAGCTTCTTCAAGTAGCACCAGGTCGTCCGCGACCACGTCACTGATGTGCAAATAGATGATCCAGTACATCAGGTTGAAACAGACAAAGCAAACCGGAAACACTATACGCGAATACTTGTCAATGTCCGACGGTGTGATTCCTAGAAAACAAAAAAACAAAATTAAAAAATTAAAAAATTAAATTAAAAAAACAAAAAAATTTCCAAAACTTCTGAAGACATTTCTAAAAAAAAACTGCGGAGTATTATTATCCCATACGGAAAAAACCCTTCAAGTTTGAGGGTGAACCTTCAATTTTCAAGGTTTCACCCTCAATTTTGGAGGTGAAACCCTGAAATTTCAGGGTTCAACCTCCAATATTCAGGGTAACACTTTCAATTCCTATGGATGAACCATCAATTGAAGGGTCAACCGTGAAAAGTTGGTGGATCAACCCTGAAAATTGAGGGAAAACCCCCAAGAATTGTGGAATATCCCTCAAACATTGAGGGACAACCTCCAACAATTGAAGGATAACCCTGCATAGTTGGGGGTCAATACTGAAAATTGAGGGAAAACCCCCAAGAATTGAGGAATATTCCTAAAACATTGAGCAACAACCTCCAACAATTGAGGGATAACCCTGAAACGTTCTGGTACAACTCTGAAAATTGAGGGATGACCCTGAATAGTTAGGAGTCAACCCTGATGAGTGGCGGGTCACTTCAAAAGTCACTTCAAAAAGTCACCTCAAAAACCCTGAAGTTGAAGGGACCCCCGTTTGACGGTTGTTCCTCAAGTTGAAGGTACCCCTCAATTCAGGGTTAACCCCCAAGTTGGGGGTACGAAATCACCCTGAAAGTTGAGGGCTCAGTTGAGGGTGATATTTTGAGGGTTTTTTTTTCCGTAAGGGATTAAACAAAATTTTCTCAATAAAGAACATTCTTTTCAAATTTTACAAAATTTCTTATCTTCATTATTATTATTTTTTATTAATATTGTTAAGTGATGTAGGTATGTAGTAGATGATAATTACTCACCGTACAACTTGCTTATGTCTTTGCCCGGGTGAATGAGATGTTGCGGCGCGGGCGGTGCTTCTTCGTCGGCTCTACCGTTTATGGTGTTCTCGAGGGTGCCTCCCTTGCTGTGAGCCTTTGGATCGTGAACTTTGAACCGCACCTCCTGGACAACACGGGACCACTTACAAGGGACACGGCAGTTCGCCGGGGGGTGTCCTTTTCCAAGGTTACCCCTTAATTTGTCGGCGGAGCATGCAACATTCAGGGAAAACTACCTACGCTACGCGGCGAAGGTCGCAGGGGCTGTTTTTTTTTTTTTTTTTTTTCATCGGGGCTGGGGTTGGGGCTGGGGCTGGGGCAGGGGCTAGTTTACCAGGTAGTCGTCGTTCCTTCGCCAATAAAACTTCGATATCAACTTTTGTTGTGAAAACAAGAAAATATAAGGGCGAATTTTAAATTTTTGAAAAAGTTTTCTTTTTCTTCCATCGTTTTTCAATTAATTTTTTTTATGAGAATATAAAGATAAGCGCGGGGATTCATTGAAGTATAAATATAATAAATTCTTTCTTTTCTGTCTTTTTTTTTTCTTTTCTAATTTCGTGAAGCCGTTTTCTAACTGGGGCAACGCGTTTTGTGATCTACAGATATAGTATAGGTATAACGAAATTATCGCATAGAATTGGGATAGGGATAGGTATATATAAGGTATTCCGTTATTGTTGCTTTGTAATTGAGATAAATCAATGAGGCAATTGATCGGGACGTGTTCTTGATTCGAGGGCCAATATCGTTATCTAGAATACCGCACGTTGCTAAAAATGGATCGCGATTCTACGAGGCACGCTGCAGGTATACCGTATAGTATATTAGTAGACGAGTATAAGCGAGCGAGCAAGCGAAATACGCGGTTTGGATAAAGATAATAAACCAACGCTTCGTTATCAGCTAGCAACGAAACACAATGTCCCCTTTCCACAATCGAAGCTATTGCCATTTCTACGCGCTGACGTATATCGGTCAGCTATACCTCTTTGTGTATCTAACACAGCTAATACCAAAAAGAATCGAACCGGCGTGTGTTTAATATCTATTTTGACAAACGAGTGTAAAAAAATAAAAAAATGAAAGAATCTGCAGCGTCAATTTTATTGATAACAAATAAAAAATAAAAATAAAAAAAAAATCTACGGAGAATTATCGTGTGACGGAAATTATACTACGCGAATTTCGATCATGCTGCAGTTTTCTGATATTATATACCTATACGAAAAATTTTTGAACATTGATAAAACCTGAAGTTATATTTTGTATTAATTTATCACCTATACATCGACTTACACCAAAGATACACCCTTTGATTTTACTCAAATCGAGTAGTATCATAGTCGATGAAGAGGTGTTTTGCGTTCATATAGAAATATCTATTGACACGTCAAGATAAGCCAATCATACGGCAAGAATAGGATGCTGTGATATTGAACGGAATCAAAATCTATTTCACGCCAATTCTATTCTAAGTATAGTTTAAAAAGATCTATGATCTATATTAAAGTATTGTGAGATCAATGATCAAACGGCCGTGTAAAGAATTTCATTCAATTTATCTTCATATACGAATATGAGATGATTTTTCAATTTTTCTAATTTTTGATCGTTGGAAAAAAAAGAAATAAAATTCAAAAAAAAAAAAACATTGAAATGGTTTTCTTTCGGAGGCGATTTTTACCCTGGATAAAAAAAACTACCCTTACGGGGACTAGCGGGCCCCGAGTTAAGCCCGTATGCTAGTAGCTGAACGCGCAGGGCTGACGAAGGTTAACAAACGGGTTTTTGAGGGTGTGACTTGGTATTGATCGCCTTTAGCGGGAGGGCCCTGGCCCAGGGACGTTGCTAACTTGTTGCCAATTATTGCGGGCACTCGCCGAGCGAGAAACAATGCTTATCGTGCCAAGGCGGGGAAATTAAATCCCGAAATTACCCCAGTTTAGAATCGCTAAGCTCGACAGGCGCTCCGCGATTAACAATTTCTGTCTTTACAACATTAAACGATTTATATAGAATAATTTCATACCCAGATACACTATTTAGTATTCAATTTTTTAACTTGTAATTTAATTAGAAAAAAAAATAAAATAAAAAATACATATAAACCGTATATCAAAATAGCTTATAGGACGTACATATAGTTACTCTCGCACGTTGATAAATTTAATCTCAATTCATTTCACCGCAACCTATAGACCCGCACCTACATACCAATAATTAATCTCTTACTTTTAATTAAAAACCTTATAATACTAGGCACGGTGCAATTCTATCGGAATCCTTCCTCCTACCCCGTTTTAATATTTTCATTTCCCCAGCTCTAATCCCCGTATACCATACCCCATCTACCCATAATACTTGAGATTAGAACTAAATTTATTGCTCCATGTTTTAATGTAGTACATATATACATATAAATATATGTATCTACTCCATTCATCCGAAGAGATCATATAGACATATGTATGTAGATAGAAAGAAAGGTTGACTTGATTCAAGATAATTTTGCGGTTCAAAAATGAAGACCGAAATTTTCTCGGATAAAATCAAAAATTTTTCTCGAACAAAGAAAATTTGGAAAAATTTGGTCTTAATTTTTGGATTTTTGGCAAAATTATATTGAATAAAGAATAATTTTCTTGGCTCAAGTTAACCTTTTCTTGTTGCTATAACGCGCAGATGCTCCTATCACGGATGCATACATTCATGTTTTTCCCAACCTTTTGCGGCCTTCCCCAGACGGTCTTGTGAAATGATTGTAATGTCCCATAAATATTACATTTCAATCTACCCGCGCGCCGAACGACGACTGTATATAGAGAACCGAAACGCTAGCATATCACAATTTTTAACTTTCATTAGTTTTTTTTTTTTTTTTTTTTTTTTTTATCTTGTTCTTTTGGTTCGTTGGTATTATTATTTTTTTTTTTTTTATTACACTCAGAAAAAGGTCTTGTTGACACAACCAAAATTTGGGTTATTATAATATGCTCAATCAAATTTTTTGTTCAGTGAACCAAAAATTTTGTTGGAATAGCCAAAATTTTGGTTATCCGAAAGGAAATTTTTGGTTGACTGAACAAAAAATGTGATTGTGCATATAATAACCAAATTTTGGTTGTGTCAACAAGACCTTTTTCTGAGTGTATCTATTGAAAAAAAAAAAAAAACAAAAAAAAACGAGAGGCTATTTTCAACGAGCGATTTTGTTCGGGTCCCTTTTTGTTCGGAAATAGTTTATTGATAAATCGCATTGATTTAACGAACAGGAAACCATCTTTTCCTTATATATGTATTAAGTATATAGTATATATATACCAACGAGGGGTGATCAACGTCTAATTATACGTGCACCTCTAAAACCTTGGTAATTGCAATTTGCAGTTTAATCTCTGCCCGGCTTATGCGAGCGGGACTGGTGTTAGCCAATGGTTTCCAGTTCATTTACTGCCTTATATGTAAAAAGGAGAAACTAAATCAAGCTTAAGGAGTGAAAGAGGAGGAAACGCAGGAGCACTTGGCATAACTGCGAATAATTTATGATCACAAAACATTTCTAGCTCACCCAGCATCGGTATAGTTCACTATTTTTACCTGATATATATATATAAATTGCCCAATTAACTATAGATGAGTTTTTTTTTTCTATTTTTTATTTTATTTATCGTCCTTATATCTCTTGTTGAAAAGTATAAAAAAAAAATTAATTGATTAGATAGAAATCTTTGAAACCTTGATTTTGGCGAAGGGTCAGACGATTGTTCGATTATCTGCAAGGGCTGGGGGGTTGCTAATTCTTTTTACCCTAATATATCGGAGTTCAGGGGTCAAATCTTCGGATAAAAGGGTCGAGCTGCGATCCCGCTTGCGCTACTCACAGTTTGTTTGGGCGCGTGGTCACCGTGGTCACCCGGTACACCTGGAGGACCCGGGTTTTCCCGCGCCGCTTTCATGCTCTCGGCGATTTTCTGAAAACGATTCTTCCGCATTTGAATCCGCTTTGCCATGTAGCCAACGGTCGCGTACTCTGTAATAAAAATAAAATATATATTAGTATAAAAAATTAAAATAAAATCTCAGCGATTTTGATCTACCTATTAGGGGTGTCTGATCGGTCTTCATAACGATAGTTTGCTAACTTTTCGCTAACTAAGCTGCCCAAGACCCGTACCTATACTGTTGCAGTATAATGAAACTTGCATAAAGCGACTATATACTACGAAAGCGTAGGATCGGATCCCTAGTGGTTAACAAAGTTCTGAACGAAAACTGTCCTACTTGCAAAACCACTTTGCACAATTATCCAGAATTACGTATCGTTCGTTCTCGGAGGAACCACTATGCTGCAGAGACATGGAATCGCGATGGATAAAACTAGAAGATGAGAGGGTAACTCGAGGTATATGGGTGAGCTGTTCCAGGTGACAATCAAAGCGTATATAATTGGCCGGAGCAGAACATTGGGTGATTGTGGTAGTGCCTAGTGGGTGGTATATGCAAAGATCCAGCATGGGGTATATAGTATAGTACCGAGTATCAGGAGATAAAGGGGTGGTTATTTATGGAAGGCAAGGAAGCGTGAAATCGCCCAGCCGTTTGTAAGGACGGGTAGACCAGTGAACGTCTTTATTACTGGCTGACCGGGTCATCGGAATGGGTTTTTTATGCTCTATAAACCGTGGTCCAGGTCGCCCGCGGCAAGGGGCATCCATCCCAGCTGCCGGTTGTGTTTTCTCTTCGTTTATTTAGCCATGTAGTTAGTTATTTTACTGATAGCCTGACTATTGTAAGAGAGCTGAAGAAAGTGTTCTCAATTCATCGTTATATACCGATGAAAATAGGGAGGATGTACATATATATATATATATATATACAAGGGCTAATCGCGAGGGATGACCGAGTATCGAACCGCCGTCATCTTACTTTGGCAAAAGGAACTGGAGCATTGCTGAACAAATATTTATAGAAGCAATGTACCTCGGAGGTGAACACGGGGGTGAATTGGCAGACAGGAAATTGAATGCATGTCAAAGTATCGTCAAGGATTCGTGCTGCAGCTATACTACCTACTGTTAAACTTCGATGGCTAATATGTAGCTAAAACCCGGGGATAGATCAAGGGATGAAATTCGCAAGGTTGTGAGACGACTGCAACACCGATGGTATGTGCAGTCAGATCAGCGAGGAACAATCTGAAATTGCATTTTTCCCGCTAGCCAGTCATTATATTTGTCTCGATTCACTTAAGGGGACCAGTACAGTGACTTTTCGAGAAATTATCATAGTCCGAAATGAATTTATTTCATAACCAAAGTTCATTTCACATGAAAATATTTTTCTTTTTCAAAATCATGTGTCGTAAGGATTTTAGAACACCGTTGGACCGATTCAGGTCATCTTGGATTCATTTTCTTCAGAAAACAAATCTTCATCATGTGAATGTAGGAATTTAAAAATAAAAAATTATGTCATAAGTTATAATCAATTTACCAAATTTGCAAAAATTATTATCACTCATTTCTTAAATAACTTGGCGAAAACGAAAAATTTTCAAAATTCCTACATTCATATGATAAGGATTTGTTTTCTGAAGAAAATGAATCCAAGATGACCTGAATCGGTCCAACGGTGCTCTGAAATCCTTAGGACACATGATTTTGAAAAAGAAAAATATTTTCATGTGAAATGAACTTTAGTTGTGAAATAATTTTATTTCGGACTATGATAATTTCTCGAAAAGTTGCTGTACTGGTATCCTTAATTCCCCCGGAATTTCAATCCCCGGTTCAGGGCTCGAGGAGAATTTTCGATCGTCAGTATTTTTAAAATCCGTTTTGCGTGAAGAAAAAGGAATTAGAATTGAAGCTACGTGGCGGACGTTGATAATTATTGGCAAATATTTTCACTCGCGAAAATTGCTAACGGTACAAAGTAACCGCGCAATTTTATCTTCTGTCTTTTCCTATTTCTTCGTCTTTTTTTTTTTTTTTTTTTTTTTTTTAACGCACCACCATAACAGACGATCGTAAATTTTATTTTACTTCGAGTATTAGCACACGCGATTTACTTCCACGCGACGTGGTTAAAAAGCAAAGTTTTGCAGCGGGACTTTCCAGCGGCCAACGACTACCAGGTATAAGTATCACGTGACGTTAGGGTTGGACGTCGCATGGACACCCCTATTTCACTAATTACCCCTATCATTAAGCTCCGGAAAATAGCGCAATGGCTCTAATTACAATCGATTTTACGACATTTTTTGCCTCCTAAAACATCACCCTGAATACCTACAGACACTGCAATTACTGCGATTATGGAATTAACTGTGATTATAATCGAATCATAAAATTTCTGATATCCTAAATTCAAGATCTTCCAGGAATTAGGTGATGAAAAATAAATAAATAAAGAAACGTATGTTTTTGGATCCAAACCAATACCTACTAGCTTGTAGAAATGTAAGCTAGCGCGAAGGGATGGAAGTTGGCTGTCTACCATCAGACAGGGATTAACCGCATCAAGCTTTTCTTTAGATTTGTTCAAAAGTTCAGTTTACCCGTTCGTTGTTTTACAACTTTTATTCACGGTGGCTTAACTTTCATGTTCCTGGATGATTGCCTCGATTTTTCTTCGCGCGAAACGATTCGCGGAACCTGCACGTCTCTGGTATGTAATATGTAGTACTACTACATAAGTATATATAGTTGAGGATAAAGTGGTTCCGTATATTCTTGATAATAATTTTAAACAATCCGAATGACAAATTATTGACAATTACTCACCGAGCAGAGACGCGAAGACCATGACGAAGCAGGTTCCCAGGTAGACGTCGATGGACTTGACGTAAGAGATTTTTGGCAGAGCAGCATTGGTCGAGGACATGAGAGTTGTCATGGTCAGAACAGTGGTTACTCCGAGGGCGACCCGAGCGGGGGTCGCATTTCGGTTTAGCCAAAAGCTCACCCATGAGATAATCACGATCAGCCCCGAGGGAATGTAGATTTGAATCAGGTAGTAGCCCATCGATCGTACGAACTGGATCTCGCATGCAAGCCGGGAATAGTTACCTGCAAAGAAAAATTCAAAGTCAAAATCGAAAACTAGAAGAAAGTTTCAGTTTTTTTCACCTTTTATGAAATTTCGTGTACTAATTATAAAATTTTCAATCCTTGATATAAATATATTATATATAGGAAATCGTATTTTCCTGTCTAAATGTTTTTCTTTTCTTTCTTTCAACGTATGACGAGTTCGGTTGCGAATAGTTTTCGCTCTTGGTAAAAAAAAAACAAAAAAAAAACAAAGAAGTCCTTTCTTATATGACTCCTGGCATTTTATTTCTTCTCCGGGGTTCGCGAAACTTCCATCAACTCAGAGTGAGCCGAAGGATTTAGCAAATGCATGTCAGCCATTACCGCGCTACTGTATAGCGTTGTGGGAATTGAAGAAAGCGTTGAAAACATTGAAACGATTCGAGAGTGGGGCAAAGTGGACCACGTGGAAGCGAGAAGGACTTTTAACCAGGATGGAAGAAGAATCGAGGTGAATTGAAGTAAGAATATCCGGGAATTTTCCGCGTAGCAATGCATGCATTGACCCAATCAGGGAAAATGGTCCACTGTCCGGTCCATTCGTGGGAGATATCGTAGCGATCCTTGTTAGCCTCGGATAAGATTGGTTGGCTCTTCTTGGTCAGGTTGCACAAACATTTCTCCCATTCTCAACGTTCCGGCTCAAGGAATAGCCCCCTTCTTTACATTTTTTATGTGAACGAAATAAGGGTGGATGTCCAAGTGTTGCTCCTCCGGGCTGAGAAGGCTGTACAGATATCAGAACGTTCTGAAAATATTTCGGGGTTTTTTTTTCACGGACTCCGAGCAGCTCCATGTCATGTCCGTTTGACTTGGAGTATTTTGTCAGTCGTTGTTGCGTGACTTCAATGGTCGATCAGCCACGGGGATAAAAGATCACCAGGAGTTTGTCTCGATTAAGAAAGCGAAAGGACAAAAAAAAAAAAAAAGATCAGAAAATAAAAGGGGAACAAGAGTGCCGAGGAAGAAGATACCTATAGGTACATCACTGCTTCGGTGAAAAACCGGGCAGATGTTTTTCTGAACAGTTAATTGTGCTTTATGATTTTTCAGAGACAAAACGAGTGAAATATTTTAATTTAAAGAATGACTAACAGAAAAAGGGAAGAAGCTAGAGAAAAAAGAAAAAAAAAAAGAAAAAAAATTCAGACTCTTGGGTTAAATTGGGCTCAAGACCGAGATGGGCTCTTCCTGCTTGCCTCGGCTTCGGGTACCTACTCTTAGCTCTGCGCCCATCTTTGCGATGCTTCAGTCGTCTAAAGACTCTACCAGCGACTAATGACTCGCGGATGGAGTTTCTTTCACTCGCTCACTAGCTGTCCTCGTCATCGTCCCCTGGCGAAAATGCCCTGATAAAGAATTCACCCCTGGAGCAGTAAGCGTTACGAATACTAGAAGCGGTGGAGCCTTGAAGAGGCGTAGATACTGTATAATATCAGACGAGGTTCTAACGGGTGGTCGAGGAAATGGATTTAAACTCAAGCGAGTCGTTGATCCGCGGAGGATATAGCAGCGAAGGATTTTGGTAATTTGTGAATACGTTGGACGAGGATCAAGGGATTATAATTATTTTCTCTCCCTTAAACCCGATTTCCGTATCCTACTTACCCTCTACGGTCGTAGATCCCGGGGGATCAACTCTTAGAGAATTAAAACGTTGGTTACTTGATCCGTGCGCCAATCGTAGTAGGTAATACCAAAATTTCCTTTCACTTTCGCTATTCAAACTTTCTAAACATCATCAATTATTCCAGTTCTAATCAACCGAGGAGAAAATTCCCTTACAATTATATTATCAAACAGTCGATCCCATCAAGTTTTACTCCTCAACCCCGTACGTAGATATATTCTGTTTCCTTAGCTATATACGATTCGAATGAAACACTCCGGAATGACATACAGAATTATAGAATTCATCCATACATTAGCATGCATTAGCTCTGGGTCTTTGCAGCAGCTTGCACCGAGATCAGAGCTCTCTGGGAAAATCCGATTATACTAATCACTGCAATCAGCCAATTAACCTTTGGCATCCATCAAGCTACATCCACGCGATTACCTCCATCCTCTGATGTGTTTTCTGATTACCAGGAACCACTGCAAGCGTGCATGCCTTTTTCCATCTCTCTCTCTCTCTCTCTCTCTCTCTCTGGCCACTGCACCGGGGCATTTGAAATGCATTAGTGCGCCCCTTGCTATGCACAAGCTTTAACTGAAAATTCAGTTTTTATCACGCGATCATCTCGTTGAGTTAAAATATCGCTTCATTTCTTCTCCATCATCATCATCAGCATCGTTTTATTTATTTATTTTTTCTTCTTCATTTCTTATATATTTTTAAATATCAGAACTTATATGTTTATATAATTCTCCACATAGATTATACCGCGAATATTTTCATTGTCAGACTGAAATCTCGTTCTATTCGTTGGGCGCAGAGAGAGAGAGAGGGAGAGAGAGAGAGAGAGAAAGAGATAGTGATGCGGTTTCTGTTGCAAATGTGCGAATTCTGATAGCCCAAGGTATATAAGGAAGGAAAGGAGGGAAGAGTATGAGGCGTTCATTGTCGACTTGGCAACAATACCACGAGCTAATGTAAACACGTGACTCTATAAAGAGCTCGACGATAGTTGGTGACGACCGGAGAGACTCGGAAGTCTCTTTTGAACGAGATTCATTAAGCATCGCAGATGCCTTAGGCAAAGTCCTGGCTTCAATAACCGAGCTTGAAGTTACGTGGAGGTTTCTTCGCTGCTGAAAAAAAAAAGAAAAAAAAAGAAAAAAAAGAAAAAAAAAAAAAACCAGGAGTACTCTTCACTTCGAATATTCAAAGTAATTTTCAAATAATTTCTATAGGCTTCTATATACCCGTATAATATATCCCTTGGCTCATCATTAAGATAAGAATTATTCCAAAAATGTATATTCGAAGGGAATACATATACATATAGCATACCATTGTACCTGACAAAATAACCGTACCTACGTCGTACACACACATATATGAATATGTGGGCAATATGTATACGTTGATACGATATCCGCTCGATTACCACAGCCACTCGGGCTGGTCGGATGGTCTGTTTTAATTACTGAAGCTTTGATTGTGGCCTGTAGACCATAGAGACGACCTATTCATCCCTCGCATCATCCCGTTTCTCATTCGCTTTTCTACCAAGCTCTCGCGGTTTTTAATAGGTCTATAGTTTTGTCAGAGAGAAAATAGAGAAGAAATAAAAAGAAAAAGAAAACAAAAAAAGCCCTCTTTACTTATTGCAGGAAAAAAAAAGTTTACATCAACGGAGTAAACGGTGTTGCAATTGGTTTTTTTTTTTTTTTTTTAGTTTCGCAGTTGATATTCGTCCATATATATATATATGTGTGTATGTGTGTGTCTGTTTGTCGGAATGAGTACTGAGCTAGTTTCTCTAGATTTTCATACCTGCAGCACTGGAATACTTTATGATTCAAGGTATTGGTGTTAATGGGGCCAGTTTTCTATACTAGTTATATACGTATACTTGGCGTTGTAATAAACAATTTTATACCGAATGGATCGGACGTATATAAGTACCTATACACATACTACCCTGCCTCCATTATGAACTGGATCGAAGGGGATTTATAGGTAAGGTAATTAGCGGTTTATTTATCTCGTATAGATAGATAGATATTGCGAGAGAGATGAATGGACGAAGTAGAGATAAATTGAATTATTTTTTGGATTCTTTTTTTTTTTTTTTTTTGAATCCGCGCAATATGTGCTTAGAAAAGTTGTTTCAAACTTTTAGGTCGTCAATTTATCGGCAATCTATTTTTTTTTTTTTTTTTTTTTCATCTACTTTTCCCCACTTCTAGATGTTATCTTATTGTTAGTGTTGATGTACGTTCGACGCCAAAGCCGAGGGGGTGAATCTCAAAGTTTTCATTTTCCATTCTTCTCGGTTTTGCCGCAGCATCCGAGCTAGATGTTCAGGGGTT